>CAUYQV010168719.1:0-44660 GCA_963574575.1 Galagoides demidoff
TGGTCCCAGCTACTTGGGAGGCGGAGGCAGGAGACTCGCTTGAGCCCAGGAGTTGGAGGTTGCTATGAGCTGTGATGCCATGGCACTCTACCCAGGAGGATAGCTTGAGGCTCCATCTCAAAAAAAAAAAAAAAAAAAAGATATGACTCTTCCCTTAAGTACCCGTATATACATTAGCAATCTTCTGTATAATTCTTTTGTTCTTAATTACATTTAATTTTGCTCTGATCTTGGTTATTTCTTTTCTTTTGGTGGATTTCAGATTGATTCGCTCTTCTCAGTTCTTTGAGACAATTCATTAGATTGTTGATTTGATTTGTGATCTTCCTATCTTTTAAATGTAGACATTTATGGCTATGAATTTCCTCTCAGCTGCGTTAGCTGCATTCCATATATTTTGATAATTTGTGTCCTTTTTATCATTTAGTTGGAAGAATCTTTTGATTCCCATTGTAATTTCCTCCTTGAACTATCATTAAGCAATAGGTTGTTTTGTTTCCATGACTTTATATAGAGATGTTTTTGTTGTAATTAATTCCTAATTTTATCCTGCTGTGGTCTGATCAATGGTATGGTATAATTTCTATTTTTTAATATTCATTGAGACATGTTTTGTGGTCTAGGAGGAGGTCAGTCTGAGATAATGTTCCACAAATTAATGAGAAGAACTTATGGTGGTTGGGGAATAGAATGTTCTATAAGCCCATTTATTCTAGAGTTCTGTTTAAATCCATTTTTTTGTGTTTATTTTCTGTTTGGAGGGTCTATTCTGCCCTTTCAGAAACATCATGAAGTCCCAGCTTTACCGCACTGCTGCATATCATTTAGTTTAGAATAACTAGGTTTTCTTTATCAATCTAGGAGCTCCTGTGTTAGGTGCATAAATATTTAGGATTCCTGTGTCTTCTTGTTAAATTGTTCCCTTTGCCATTATATAATGACTATCTTTGTCTGTCTTCAACTTTATTGATTTAAAGTCTATATTGTCTGAAAAGAGAACTGCTCCACCAGCTTTCTTTTGGTTTCCATCTGCATTGAATATTATGTTCTGAATGAGTCTTTCTCCTTGAGTCTGAATGAGTCCTTGTCGATTAGAGACACCCTAGAGATAGCAGATACTTGGCTTATACTCTTTTAATACTTTTGGCCAGGCTATGTCTCTTAGGTGGAGAGTTCAAGCTATTTACGTTTATTGAAACAATCAATAAGTGGGGTAGATTTCTATTCTTTCTGTTGAGTAGAACTTCATCACTCTTTGGCTTTACATCTTGAGCCATGATGGAAACTGGGCTCTGACATTTGTCTTGGGGGTTTCTACAATGGTGGATGGCTAGCTACTGTGCTTATCCATGTATGACGCAGGTCCAAGCACTTGCTGCAGGGCCTACCCCACTTGGCAGATTCCCTCAGTATTTGCTTGTCTAATTTCTCCATCAAATCTCAAACTTAGTTTTTCAGTATACAAAATTCTAGGTTAGCAGTTTTTTTTGTTTACGAAGATTGAAGATGGGACCCCACTCCCTTTTGGTTTGTAGGTTTTCTTCTGAGAAGTCTGCTATTATCCTAAGGGATTTTCTCTTATAGATCAGTTGCTACTTATATCTAGTTCATTATAAAATTTCCTCTTTCACTTTGACTTTGGCCAATTTGAATATGGTATGTCTTAGAGATGTCCTAGTTGCTATGAATCTGGATCTCTGATGATACTGCGGAACTTTTTCACAATAATTCCCTCAAATATATTTTCCATGGCTTTAGTGATTCTTCCTCCTGAGGGACACCTGTAATTCATACAATTGTTTTTCATTTTGTATAGTCCTATGCTTCTCTAAGTGGTTGTTCTTTTTTTGTTCTCTTCTCAGCTTCTTTAAAAGTTAGGGTTAGGTTGAGAGGCTTGTCTTCAAGCTCTGAGGTTCTTTCTTCTCCTGGGTTTAATCTGTTGCTGAAACTTCCTGCCACCCTTTGAAAGCCTTTGAATGACTCTTTAATTTATTTTTTATTTTTTATTTTTTATTGAATAGTAACTATGTACATTAATACACTTCTGGGGTACAGTGTGAGGTTTTCACATGCAATCTGAAATACTTCCATCAAACTGATCAACACAGCCTTCATGTCATTTTTTCAGTTATAGTTTTAAAACATTCTGATTCTACTCTTAGGGAGTTTCACTTGTACCCCTGTAACCTTAAGGGATTTTAAAAGGAAAGGAGAATAAACTGTTACAGTGAGAAATTCTAAACTGAGGTTCACTGAAGTACCAGAAAGAAAGGAGAGAGAGGGAATGGGGCAAAGGCAACAATGGGGGTGATTGTGGCTGGGAATTTTCAAGAAGTAATTGCTATGGTTTGAATGTATGGAAACAAATATTGGGAGGTGGGCCTAAAGGGGAGGTGTTTAGGTCACATTCTATACTTATGAATGGATTAATGCTGATTATAAAAAGATTTGAAGCTGTGAATTCAACATCTCATTCTCTCCTGTAAGTGCTTTCTTGCCCTTCTACCTTCTGCCATGGAATGATGTGGCAAGAAGGCTTCACAAGAGGCTGGCACCTTGATATTGGACTTCCTACCCTCCAGAACTGTGAAAAATAAATGTATATTCTTTATAAATTATCCAGTCTGTGGTATTCTGTTATAGCAACACAAAATGGACTAACACAGTGATAAAAACCATCATTCCATAATTTCAAAAAGCCCAAGTAGAATAACTAAAGTTTATTACAACTCAATTTACAATCGCCAAAATGTAGGATCAACCCAAGTACCCATCAACCCATGAATGGATTAATAAACTCTGGTATATGTATACTGTGGAATACTATTCAGCCATAATTAAGATGGAGATTTTACATCTTATATATTAAACCGAACAGAGTTGGAGAACATTCTCTTTAGTAAAGTATCACAAGAATTGAAAAGCAAGTATCCAATGTATTCAATAGTAATATGAAGCCAGTAGATGAACTAATACAGACCCACACAAGCAAAACACTCAATTTAATTCAAGTTTGGGGGACAGAGTAGTAGAGAAGGAGGGGAAAGGAGGGATTGGTGTACTCTCACCACATGGGCACAATGTAAAAGGACACCTCCTGGGTGAGGGGCACAACTACAACAGAAACCTTGCTAACAAACACAAACACTGTAACCTACCATCGATACCCTCATAATAATCTGAAATTAAAAAAAAAGAAAAAGCCCCAGGAGAACAAACAAAAAGAAACATACAGCTGGCTATATCACAGGTGAAACTACAGAAAATGTAGACAAAAAGAAAAATCTTAAAAGCAGCCACAAAAAAAAGGGAAAGATTATTTTCAAAGTATAATGACTAACTTCTCAAAAGCAACAATAGAGATAAGAAGACAAGGCAATATGGCTAACCTAGAATTCTCTACCCAGCAAACCTAAGTTTCAAGAAGCAGGATAAAATATAGATGTTTTCAGCTAACTTAGATAAAATTCAAGTTAGCCAACAGCAAATTTTACATGTTAACATCAAGAGTTTTTTTTAGGCCAGCCACAGTGGCTCATGCCTATAATCCTAGCACTCTGGGAGGCTGAGGTAGGTGGATTGCTTGACCTCACAAGTTTGAGATCAGCCTGAGCAAGGGCAAGATCCTATCTCTACAAAAAAAAAAAAAAAATAGAAAAGTTAGCTAGGCATTGTGGTGGGCACCTGTAGTCTCAGCTTAGGTGGCTGAAGCAAGAGGATTGCTCAAGTCCAAGAGTTTGAGGTTGCTATGAATTATGATGCCAAGGGACTCTTTACCCAGGGCAACACAGTGCAACTCTATCTCAAAAAAAAAAAAAATAAATAAATAAAATACATAAAACAAGGAACGAAGCAAAAAATTTCCATTAGTGAAACTTTATAAAGTAATTGTACTATAAGACGGTGCAGTGGGCATGTACCTATAATTCCAGCTACTCGGGAGGCTGAGGTGAGAAGATTGCTTGAGCCCAGCACTTAATGCCTGCTTGGGGAACACAGTAAGACTTCATCTCAAAAAAATAATAATAATTATAGAATAAAGCTAAATTTACTATAAAAATAAAAAAAATGTACACTTTTCTTATATCCCAGAGTTAAATCTCATTCTCAAATTTTAACTATAAGAGATAATTATCTAATTTTGTGGTAAGATAAAAATGAGGTGGGAACGGGGGAGACTGTAAGATTTTAATCCCAAAACAAATTTCTTATGGATATTATAAGAGAGTGACTGAGTTGGAAGGGACTTCTGTCTATGAACATGCTAATTGGTTGTGAGAAAAAAATTAATCAAAGAGAGAGGGGTACCTAGATAATAACAGAACACAGAATGGCAAGTGATGTACAAGGTAATTTTTTTTTTTTTGGCAATCTGAGAAGATTGTTCTTATAATGTAGGACAGTGTATTTTCTCATTTCCATCACCAACTGACTCATATTTCTGCCATTTTTCACCATACATCAGTCCCCTACTCACAGGCACTCAGAAGCAACAGAGAAAACAACAGCTTGACATTTTAGGCTGATACCTAGAGGCAGAAAAAAAAAGAAAGAAAACAACACAGTACACTGAGAAATCTACAAAATATTAAGCTGTGAGGGTAATTCAAATTGGATAGATTTATAATTGTACCACACTTGGTGAAGAGGATTTATAGAATTCAGCTGTTTAATATACTGTTTTCCATTCAGCCACACATTCGTGGTTTTCAGTCTTCTGATCACCTTCCCTCCCCATTGGATTATAAGATCCATCATTTAAGAAGGTCCTCTACCTCATTCATTTAAAACAACATTTAATAACTGCTTCCTGCCAGGCCCTGGGCCACTGGAGAAACAAATGATTGAGATTCTGCTTTCATCTTTAGCAGCAGGAGCAGAGACAAGGAAATAAATAATATGAATAGGATTATGAAGACATTTAGATGAGAAGACAAGAAGGAGTGACTAGATTACTTTACAGAAGAAACGTGTAAAGACATGTCTGAAAAGGCATAGTGAACTTGGGGAAATGGAATGTTTGATTCAGGAACAGGAGGAGAGGCTATAATCAGATTAGAGAAGATGTAGTAATGCTAAGGACTTGAACTTTGCCTTGTTTGGCAATGAAAAGCCAAACATAACTAGATCCATTTTTTTTTTTTAAGCTATAAACTCTAGCATTGGAGTAGAAAATGAAGAATAGGGAGAAGCAGGAGGCAGGAAGCTGACCTCTTGGAAGCTGTTTCAGTAGTCTAGGGAGGTCTTATACTGCTTTGTCCCCCACCCCCACAGCATCTAACACAGGGTCTTACACATAAAAGAGAACAATAATGTTGAATTAATTCTAAGAGGAAAATACTTAAATTTCTTATAGAATGGTTTACCTGCTTTCTAAGGTATGTGCAGTAACTCCTTTCCTGGGACAGGAGGCATGGGGGCACATCACACATCCTGTTCAGACCTACTATGGTTCAGTTTGTTTTGACAAAACTCATTTGAAATTTGATTCCTAATGTGAATGTGGCAGTGTTGGGAGAAGGGGACTAATGGAAAGTGTTTGGGTGGGGTGGGGGGGTGACTCCCTCATGAATAGACTAATGCCCTCCTGTGAGGGTGAATAAATTCTTGCTCTCACAGGAATGGGTTAGTTCAAAGACAGTGGGTTATTAAAGAGTCTGGCTTCCTTGGTTTTTATTTCTTGCTTTCTCTCTTGCCATATGATCTCTTAGCACACATGAAAGCTAAGCTATTTTTTAAAAGATGGTACTTAACTATTGTTTATTATCTAAATTGGCATCTGCATTGATGGGTTATTTTTTCCTTCTATAAACAATTAACTTAAATATTTTTGGAAAAATACTGAGCCAGAAAATTATCACAAAGGTCTGATGAACAAAGGCATAGAGACAGGACTCAATAAAAGATCTTTAACCTTAAATAAAACCAACATTGTTATTTTCTCATTTTCCTAAATATAGAGGATAAGACCTATTTTAGAACTGTCGAGTTCATCTCTTCAGTTTGATGAACAGTCCCTGTTTTTATAAAGTCCAGAGCTCCTCAGACATCTGAACTAAATAACGCTGATGGGAAAAGGTACACAGTAAACACATGGGTTGTAACAACTTAATAGGATAAAATGGAAGTACAGGTGTTTATTTCCTATGTTCCCAAGGATTGAAGCAAATTATGATTGAAACTAAAGAAACACTATCTTTTATTTTAAACAATTGGTCTAGAACCTAAATTAATAACTAAAGCTTATAATACATACTCAAATATTCATTTGTATACTAACATTAATAATAGGCCAGATTGGAGGAAATCTGTGAATTAAGGATGGGAAAGATGTACTTTTCCTAGTGAGAAAATAAGAGAACAACTAGGATTTGACCTCAATTTAAAAAAGCAGCTCCACATTGTGAGCTCAACATTATAAAAACATATAATATACCCAGATTTCCCAGGTGACCAGTGTAAAGAAGATTTACTTGAAAAAGTTGTGTATCTTTATTAAAATGCAACTAACTCATCATCATAACTTTTTAAGTTGACACTAGAATATTCTATTGATTATCAAACTGAGACTTGAAATAGAAGAGTAGAGAAGATTCATGATGCCAAGTGAAGAGATGAAATTTAGATACACATATCCCATGAAGCAACAAGAATATTCAGAGTCAAAGAGAAATACAAATAATTTTTATTTATTTATTTATTTTTTAGAGACAGTCTTACTTTATCATCCTTGGTAGAGTGCCATGGCATCACAGCTCACAGCAACCTCCATCCAGCTCCTGGGTTTAGGCGACTCTCCTGCCTCAGCCTCCCGAGTAGCTGGGATTAGAGGCGCCCACCACAACGCCTGGCTATTTCCTATTGTTTGGCCAGGGCCAGGTTTGAACTCTCCACCCTCAGTATATGGGGACAGTACCCTACCCACTGAGCACAGGCACTGCCCAAATAATTTTTATTTAATTTTAAATACAAATCCAAGAAAGAATGGGCCAGAGATAAACAGGGAAGGGAAAAGAACACCATACAGAATAAAGTCATTTTTTAAGAATCACTTTAAATCACTAAAAAGTGGTGATTAGAAGCTTCATACCTCTATTTCCTCATCCTTTTTACTAAATCTTAAATCTAATGCCACATTGATTGTTCAATAAATTTTTCAGTTGTCTCTTTTCATTTTAGAACTCAGTCTAGTTTTCTAAAAAGCTACCAATGCATTTGATTCTTTATAAGAATCCGTGCTATTATTAAATACTGAAATAATCTGGGGCATATGGAATAGTGATAAGAAAGTCCCCTCGATGAGACAGGGAGTTTCTACTCATTTCAAACTGAGATTCAGTGTTCCTGGTTCATATTTGGATCAGAGGTTTAAATAGCAAAAAACCCCAACAACAACATCAGAAAACCAACAGAAGAGGCACACACAATTTCAAACTGAAATGCTCAAATGCAATAAATATATTTAACTTACTATACAAAGTACAATCAATTTTTATAAATGGAGGTAGGAATTCCACACCTGAAGGTCTAGACCAGTGGTTCTCAACCACGGCATTAGGAAGGTTGAGAACCACTGGTCTAAACATTGCAATCTCATCTTATTTCATTTTATTTTATTTTTTATTTATTTATTTTTTTGAGACAGAGTCTCATGATGTTGCTTTAGGTAGAGTGCTGTGGCATCATGGCTCACAGCAACCTTAAACTCTTGGGCTTAAGCAATTCTCTTGCCTTAGCCTCCCAAGTGGATGGGATTACAGACAGCTGCCACAATGACTGGCTATTTTTCTGTTGCAGTTATCATTGTTGCTTAGCTGGCCCAGGCTAAATTTGAACCCGCCAGCTTCCGTGTATGTGGTTGACACCATAACCACTGTTCTACGGGCACAGAGCCTGCAATCTCATTTAGAAGGAAAAAAAATGATACATATAAAAAAAGAATTTAGTTTTTCTTAATTTTATTTCCATGTCTAGGCAAGTTCAAAGACTTTTAATGTGGTATATGGTGCACGTTTGAAATTTAAAAAGATAAGACATTATAAATTGGCTATCCTTTTATAGGGGCATAATGGGATTATAAATTTTGATTCCACTTAAATTTCTACTACATATAAAAATAGGCCACATATAAGCCTATAAATAGTAACTTGGAATTTTTACACATTCTAAAATCTTACTAACATTTGATGAAAATCCCTCAAGATTTTCTGTTCCTTATATGTATTATTAACATCCTATACATCTGTCTCTGAGGAGTTTTGAAAGAGAATTTATCCACTTAACAGTCATATCAATATTATGACAAAGGCATGCTATTTGGCAATGTGTGTATATGTGTGTGTATAATTATTCCTAAAATGTCAAGAAAACCAGGTACGGTGGCATACACCTGTAATCCTAGCACTATGGGAAGCAGAGGCAGGTGAATTACCTGAGCTCAGGAACTCAAGACCAGCCTGAGCTAGAGCGAGACCTCATCTCTAAAACATAGCCAGGTATTGTGGTGGGTGCCTGTAGTCCCAGCTTCTTGGGAGGCTGAGGCAAGAGGTTTGCTTAAGCCCAAGAGTTTGAGGTTGCTGTGAGCTTTGAAGCCATGGCACTCTACCAAGGGTGACAAAGTAAGATTCTGTCTCAAAAAAAAAAAAAAAAAAAAAAAGGCCAAGAGATAAGGAGAACAAGGTCTTACAGAAATTCACTAATGGAGCACGGACTATATCCTAGTCTAATCTGCCATGTGATACTTATAAATGGAGAGTTATCACTTAATGATTACAGAGTTTATGTCTGAGGAGAATAAAAAAAAAGTTTTAGAAATCAATAATGGTGGGTGGCACCTGTGGCTCAGTGGGTAGGGCGCTGGCTCCACATACCGAGGGTGGCGGGGATTCAAACCCAGCCTAGGCCAAACTGCAACAACAACAAAAAAATAGCTGGGTGTTGTGGCAGGCACCTGTAGTCCCAGCCACTTGGGAGGGTGAGGCAAGAGAATCACCTAAGCCGAGGAGTTGGAGGTTACTGTGAGCTGTGTGACGCCACGGCACTCTACCAAGGGTGATAGAATGAGACTCAGTCTCTACAAAAACAAAAGAAAGAAAGAAATTGATAGTGGTAATGGTTGTACAGCATTCTAAATGTAATTAATGCCACTCACTTGTATACTTAGAATTGGTTAAAATGGCAAATTTTGTTATATATTTTACCAAATTTACAAATACCTAAAGCCGTTGACTTTTACACTTTAAAAGGGACAAAGTATATGGCATGTGAAATACATCTTAATGAAGCTGCTTAAGAAAACTTAGAGAGCACTTTTCCAAAAAAGTTGCACTGTCAACACTCTTGATAGTGTATCATATGGAAACACAAATATTGTTGATTCTGTGTCAAAGAGTTGATTCAGAAGAGATAGACACTGAATATGAAAATTTTTAGGAATTCTTTAAGCTATTTTTTTTTTTTTTTTGAGACAGAGCCTTACTACATCACCCTTAGTAGAGTATCGTGGCGTCACAGCTCACAGCAACCTTAAATTCTTGGGCTTAAGCAATTCTCTTGCCTCAGCCTCCCAAGTAGCTGAGACTACAGGTGCCCACCATCAGGCCTGGCTACTTTTTTTTGTTGTTGTTGCAGTTGTCATTGTTGTTTAGCTGGCCCAGGCTAAACCACTGTGCTACGGGTGCCAAGCCTAAGCTATTTTTCTTATACTTTCAAATTATATATGCACAAGAATCCATACTTAAATAAGTGGCTCTTTCAATAATAGAAATAAAAATGATAATTAGAAAGCACTGTCATCATTCAATTCATATCATTGTTTTTGTTTTAGTGATATGTATAATTGCACATCTGACAATCTATGTGGTTTTAGACTTAAGACTTAGTAAAAAGGTTAAGGAAATGGAGATGTGGAGCTTCTAATCTCCAAACACCTATGTACTGACCACTCCAGCACCATGTACATATGCTTGTGTGCATAGGTATGTGGCCCATTTTCCTAAGCTTCCTGGGAAATCAAACATAAATTTTCATTTCAAAAAAGTAATTTCTGGGAAGTTATAAAAGATATTGTGGACGAGTATTAAAATGAATAACATTTTGCCAATTAAATGTTATTGCAAATACTAAAATAAATAAACACTGCCCTCATGATAAGGTATGCCAAAGCAGAAATTTGATATAGATATTATGTCAATTACTCATTTGAATCCATGACTTGGAGTATTTTAAATATACATATGGAAACCAGAGTCTTTTCTTAACCAGACTTTACAAACGGGAAACTTGTGCCAAGACATGACAAATACAAATCTTAAAAAGCTCCATAGATTTAAACCTTCCATTTAAAGCACAAACCATTTTATCAATGCTTTTATGTAATTCCCCTAAATGCAGTAACACTGAGTTTAAATTTCCAATGATATTTTCTGGTTTTGATGGCAACTGCTCATCCTGTCAATGATAAACACACTGCATGACATACAAGTTCAAAGAGGAAACTCATATATTAATGGGATATAATATTGGGATTTCATATTACACATGAAAAGACATTAGCAATGGATATCTCTGGACACATAACCTCAACTGGAAGAAAAGTATTCTAACACTTTATATTTTTACAATAACTTAGGAATCATTTTGGTCACATATGCTCATCATAGAAATTAGAATAAATAAATAATAATAAAAGCATCCGTAATCTAATCTCCCAGCTATAATAGCTACTACTGCCTTTTCATATAGATCTTTATATGAGAGAGAGGGCAGTGAAATGGCAAGTGTCTAGTTCCCAAGCCTCACTCCCAGGTTTAAACCCTCCTCTTCCACTTATGAGCCATGACCTTGGGCAAAAAGTCACTATCTCTATGTTCAGCAGCAAAACAGGAATAGTTCATTGAATTTTCATAGTTTTTTTTTTGAGACAGAGCCTCAAGCTATAGCCCTGGGTAGTGTCATGGCATCACAGCTCACAGCAACCTCCAACTCCTGGGCTTAAGCAGTTCTCTTGCCTCAGCCTCCCAAACAGCTGGGACTATAGGCACCCGCCACAACGCCCAGCTATTTTTTGGTTGTAGTTGTCATTGTTGTTTGGCAGGCCTGGATTCGAACCCACCCACTCTGGTGTATGTGACTGGTGCCTTAGCCACTTGAGCTATAGGTGCTAAGCCTCATTGAATTTTTTAACATAATTATTCTGTACATAGAGTTTTGCTACCTGCCATTTTCACTTAATAGGATGTATGAATGGTTTCTGTGTCATTAAATATTCTTACATGTGTATAAAATGTTTAAGGATTATGTATTCCACTATATGACTATTCCATAATGTATTCAGATTCCTATCACTAGGTATTTAAAGTGCTTCCAATCTTTACTATCATACAATAGGGCAGTTACACAAGGAAAACAGAAATGGAAGCTAGACATCCTAAATTGCAATGACAAAGATAGCAGCAAGGGTACACACAAATGAGGCTATTTGTCTACAACCTGGCTGCCGTGCTTTCAGATCACCCAAGCTACCTTGTTTCTCACCTTTCCTCAAGTTTGGTATCCAGCCTCTGGCCATTCTAGGCACATTTGACAGCTTTCCAATAAATTCTTTGGCCTAAATGAACCAAAGCCAGTTTCTGTTGCTTGTAATCAAAACACCCTATTGATAAACAAAATGTCATTCTCTTGCATTAATTGGGCAAAAAGTTTAATTCAAAAGTTTAATTCAAAACTGACTGAATGAAACCTTGTAATACACTCACAAGTGTACATGCATGTGCTCAGAAATATGTGAATAAGCTACATCACCAACTAAACTTCACGATCTCCGGTGTCCCAGGAAGTAGTAAAATTACACAGCTGCAATGCAAAGCTAAAGGTTCTCAGAAAGAAGACTTTTTTATCACAATAAAAATTCTGTTTTCAGAGTTTTCATGTACTTATGAGTTTGGGATACTATAATTTTACAAATATAAAATTATATAGAATGTATAAGCTATAGAAGGACTAGTCTAATTTGTTCAGAGAAAAAAAATTATACATTATACCTAAATACTAATATTAAAACTACTAGTAGCATTCACATACCACTCTACTATATGCCAGAAACTACTGTAAACCCTACTCATATTAACTATCCAATCCTTGCAATTAACCTTTCATAGATACTATTATTACCTCCATGTTATATGCAAGGAAACTGAGACATCAGAGAGACTGCATAACTTACTCAAGGCCACACAGCTTTTAAGGATTTGAATCCAGGCAATCCAGCTGCAAATCTGTATTCTTCACCTCTACATATATTGCTTCTTGACATGTATTAAGTTTTAATACGCTTCTTACACATATTAAATTTTTATGAACATGTATCAATATGGGGCCTAAATTGCTAGAGGATATTTACCACACAATTGGACCCCAATAAATATCTCGTCTTCTACTATAGCTTCTTCCACTAAGACTATGATTCCAGGCCACAGAATGACTTCCCCCAACAAATCCCAAGTGCTATTCTACTCCTAAACATTTGCTCAAGCTATTTCCATTATTTAAAAGGCCTTCCCAATTCATCGCTCATCTGCCTATTTCCAACCAATTATGGAAGGCCAAGTTCAAATGCCATATACTCCTGTCATTCTGTTTATTTCTAAACAGCATATATATTTTAAACAGTATATGGACTTTATGGACACCCTGTATTATAATCTGCTCTTTTTCCTTCCCATCCCTCTTTTGCCAACGTAAAATGCTAGAAATCAGGGACTATATCTGATAAATTATCTTTTTTATCTAATATTCTCAGTAGCATAGAAAATGGTTATCACAATAATTGCTCAATTAATGGCTACAAGTTAAGAAAATCAGGGTGTTAAAGACTTCTATACCAAGATGAAATTCCAAGGAGGCAAACTGGAAAATATCAAAGATTTAGAGAAATTCAGCCTATTACTAAGCTCCTGTTAAAGGGGAGCTTATAGTAATGTGTGAAATTTTAACATTTATCTCAACAGGTTCTTTTATTGTCTGAATGTATATAACATGTGAAACAAAGAAAGAAACTTTTTGGAAAACTATTTTAAATATTTGGTAAATTGGGCAAATTTACCGTAGCTCAGTGGGTAGGGCGCCAGCCACATACAACAGAGGCTGACAGGTTCGAACCCAGCCCAGGCTTGCTAAACAACAATGAAAACAACAATAACAAAAATTGCTGGGCGTTGTGGCAAGTGTCTGAAGTCTCAGCTACTTGGGAGGCTGAGGCAAGAGAATCGCTTGAGCCCAAGTATTTGAGATTGCAGAGAGCTGTGATGCCATGGCATTCTACTTATGGCAACAAAGTAAGATTCTGTCTCAAAAAAAAAAAAAATTGGTAAATACTCAGAACACAAGGTCAAATGAACCACAAGGAGAGGGGCCTAAACTCTGGCTGCCACTTTAGTAAGCAGTAAAAGTTAGAACTGCAGGTAAGTCAGACAGGTGGCCAGCCTCACACTTTGAGAATTCTATTGCCTTCTGCAATCTTTTTTTGCAGCTAGTTTCCTTCAAGTAATTTAAGGATTAAATCAAAGCTAAGCAAATCTTTGCTTTCTGAGTTACCAGTTCATTAGTGTACTTATCTCAAGTACTACTATGGTGAAGATGAAATATTCCCTTTGCATTTTCCCAAGTAAATGTGGAAAGACAGTAGGAAGAAAATCCAAATGTGGCCGCAATTATTAACCAAATGGAAATAACATACCACAGAGTCTGTGATAAATTTTTGGTAAAGGTACATTCCTGTGTCATCAGAAGAAACACTATTTAACCCAAGATGTTTCACTGTCCTTACACCTGCAAACCAGACAGAAGAATATCTCCCATACATCTGTAGGAAAGACGTACAAATGAAATCCACCTTCACAAATCTACACATGAAACTCTCTTGCCACCATAAAGAACCCTCACAACAGGGAGCCTCTCAAAGTCTGTGTTCTCACAGGAAAACTAAAGCTTCATTTTTAAAACTGACATTAAGATATTTCTGATGGGATTTACTTAATTCCTTATGATCCAGATTCATTAGAAGTTCTGGAAATCCCTTGGACCTACTATGACTATGAAGAAGCAACTATTCTTAAGACACAGAGAAGTCTGTGCATCAACCTCCAACAGTTCTCAATGGAAATGATCTTTGTATTCTATTTGCAGGGCTGCCCTGTACCAAGGAGCATTCACTTACAGGAAGCAAGAAATATCAAGCTCCTCCCAGCCTTCCCAAAGCCAGTATCAAAGTGGCATCAAGTGAAATTCTTAGAGAAAAGAAGTTACTCAAGAACAAGTTTGAGATTTCAGTAAAGGGATTAATAACAACAACAGGGTTTTGAGACATTTTATTGTTTACTTCAACAGCAAGACTTTGTTGCATGTACGTACAACTGTCCCAGAAAATGTGACAAAATCCCCAAAGTGTGAAAAGAATGAAAAGGGAAGTTGTTTTTGCCCAATTTGCCTATGAGAGATCACTTTCAAAAGACATTCTTCCAAAAAACTCATATATAATAGTCATCTCCAAACTCAAAATCCCTTGAAAGTATGTGAAAACCACTAACAGAGCAAACCTAATCAAACCATGATGAAACCCACCACCTACTCACAACCAAAAGAACACTTGGCCACTGTTGCTATGTGGAGCCTTAACAACTGGTCCATACCAGGCATTCTCTGTTACGCCCATTCACGAAAAACTTGCAATTTTAAAAGATTAATAGGATCTCTCATCTTGAAAAGAATCATTCCTTTATGAAAGAATAAGAACACTTAAGACGAAAAAAAAAGTCTCTTTAGAGATGTGCATGTGTTTGGATGTCTGAGCATCCTATGAAAGCATGTGTGCTGAAGACCCTGTACACATGTCTGTATATACATACATACATACAAACTGATGTTACAGGCCCTTGTAATATAACACCAAGCTTCAAAGCTATGGTAACACCACCACTTACTTTTCTCCATCCCTGGAAGTGATGGTGTCTGCACCCTCCTAGTTCAACATTTGTGTTTGTTTAGGCTTTGAACACATCTATAATCCAATCTTTGTATTCAGTTTCCTCTGTCTGAAATACCCAGAGCAGTTTGGGTTTTTTTCTGATTGGACTCTGACTGAATCACCAAAGATACAGAAAAAGCATTTGATAAAATTCAACATCCATTCATGATTTTTAAAAATCTAACACAAGAAAAGGATACAAATGCTTTTTCCCCATGATAAAATATATACATTTCAAATTAAAAGCTAACATCAGACTTCATGGGGAAACACTAAAAACATTTCTATCACAGTCAAAAGCAAACAAGCACATCCCCCAGTACCACCAACACTACTTGTACTGTTGAAGAGTGTTTGAGAGGCATAAATGACACAAGAAAAGAAGGTGCTAGAAATAAATAAAAGCTCCTTAGACATACTGTATTTTCAAATGACATTTTTTTTTTTTTTTGAGACAGAGTCCTCGGTAGAGTGCCATGGTGTCACAGTTCACAGCAACCTCAAACTTTCAGGCTTAAATGCTTCTCTTGCTTCAGCCTCCCAAGTAGCTGGGATTATAGGCATCTGCCACAACACCCAGCTATTTTTTGGTTGCAGCTGCCATTGTTGTTTAGCTGGCCCAGGGTGGGTTTGAACCCCCCACCCTTGGTGCATGTGGCTGGTGCCATAACCACTGTGCCACGGGTGCCAAGCCAAATGACAGGATATTTATCAGGAGAATCAATCTGAAAACTATTACAATAAAAATAATTCAGTGAGATAAATGGGAATATAATTAAAATATGAAAATCAATATCCTTTGTATATATAGACAATCTCAGTAGAAGATATGATAAGGACCTCATTTAAAGTAACAGTGAAAAAAGATAAAATTCCTAGAATAAACTTAAGAAATAAAGAAAACTATATGAAGAAAGTTTTACATATGAAGAGCTGAACAAATGGGAAAACATAAGTTCTTAGATAAAAAGATTCAACATAAACATCTGTTCTTTCCAAATTAATCTAGAAATTTAAAGGAATCCTGTTAAAATATCAATGGGATTTTTCTTGGGGAAGAGACAAGGAATTAGGTATCCGCAGAAAGCTCACAGAAACATAATAGCCTTTGAATACAAAACGATGTTCACTCTCCCGCAAGAGAGATGCAAATTAAACCTATGGTGTGATGCTATTTCTCACCTATCAGATTAAGAAAAAAAAATCCAAGGTTGACAAATAATCTATTGAAAAGACTGTGGGAAAAAGACTAGAGCAAATGTAAAATGGCACAATACCTATGTGGGAAAATCCAACCATATCTATCATATTTTTATCAATATATATGCTTTTTAACTCAGCAGTCTTAGCGTGGGAAAGCTGTCCACAAACTGGCCCATGTGCAGAAATGACATATGTATGCAATTACTTAGTATATCACTGAGGAGCAAAAGCCTGAAACAGTCCAACTGCTCTAACAACACAGGACTGGTTGAGAAAATTCTGGTATATCCACAAACCACTAACCTCAAAGTGACATTTCCTATCCCAAGACCTATACCCCAATAAAAACAAATTCACACACACAAGAAATTTGATACCACACAGTGCTGATAAGTATATAGAGAAACAGCTCTCTCAGACATTGCTGGTAGAAGTCTGAATTAAGATAATCTCTATTCTATGAAGAGCTATTTTAAAATTATGCATAAATTTTGACTCAAATCCCAGTTGTAGAAATTTATCCACAGATATGCTTACATCTATGTAAAGTTACATATATCTAAGGTTATTCACTGCAGCATTGTATAGAAAAGTGTTAAGTGTAGAGACAACCTACATGCCTATCAAAGAGGGGCAGTTGATTTAATGGTCTCTCCAAAACTTATTGAAATATCCCCAATGGGCAGATTAATGCATTAAAGTATTAATGAATTAATGGGTTATGACTTGAGTGGGACTGATGGCTTTACAGAAGAGGAAGAGAGATTTGAGCATAGCATATTAGCATGCTCAGCCCCCTCACCATGTGATGCTCTACTGCCTTGGGACTCTGTAGAGAGTCTCCACCAGCACAAAGGTTCTCACCAAATGTGCCCCCCCCCCACAACCTTAGACTTCCCAGCCTCTGGAACTATAAGAAATAAATTTCATTTCTTAAATTACCCAGTTTCAGGTATTGTTATAACTAACAGACAATAAACTAGGACAATATACATCCATGCAATGAAATACTATGCAATTATTTAAAACGAATGAGTGAAAATGGCAGAGTAGGTGTTACGGCTTGGATGTTCCCTCCAAAACTCATGTTGAAATTTAACTGTCAAGGTAATGGTATTGGGGGTGAGGCCTTTAAGAGGTGATTAGGTCCATAAGGGTTATACCCTTATGAATAGAGTAATGCTGTTATTGTGGGAGTAGATGGGTTATCAAGGAAGTAAACTCCAGATAAAAGGGTAAGTTTGGTCCTCATTTATTCTGTATATTGCACTCATTTGCTTTTACTTCATATTATGTTATAGCTCAAAGGCTCTTGCTAGATTCCAGAGCCCTGCTCTTGGACTTCTCAGCCTCTAGAACCATAAACAATAAATATATTTTCTTTGTAAATTACCCAGTCTGTAATATTCTGTTAAAAACAGCAGAAAATAGACTAAGCCAGAAGGAAATTCCAAAAGCCAGTCACTCCATTAATAACAATGAATAACTAGGTAAAACTGTCAAAATCTACTGTTTGGGAACAATGGAAATAATCAAAAGATTACTACAAGCAAGGGAACACTTAATCAAAAATAAACAGCTGAATTTCACTAAGGGAGCTTTGTGACATTTTATTAATAATTTACCCTGGTCCCATCCTACTCCATAGCTTGGCAGCATCCTTGAAAACAGCTTAAGGCTGGGCACAGTGGCTCACACCTATAATCCTAGCACTCTGGAAAGCCACAGTGGTGGACTGCTTGAGATCAGGAGTTCAAGACCAGCCTGAGCAAGGGTGAATCGCATTTCTATTCTATATAGAAAAACTAGCCAGGTATAGTGGCATATCCCTATATGTCTGTAGTCCCAGCTACTCAGGAGGCTGAAGCAAGAGAATTGCTCAAGCTTAAGAGTTTGAGGTTGTTGTAACCTATGATGCCATGGTACTCTACCCAAGGCAATGAAGTGAGACTCTGTCTCAAAAAAAAAAAAAAAAATTCCCAGTAATAGTACCTAGTACCAGAGGGAGCAGAACAGATCTGATTCTCAAGAATAAGGTTGATTGTCTTTTTTTTTTTTTGAGACAAAGTCTCATTATGTGGCCCTTGGTAGAGTGCTATGGCATCACAGCTCAGAGCAATGTCAAACTCTTGCCTCAGCTTCCCAAGTAGCTGGGACTACAGGCACCTACAACAACACCTGGCTATTTTTGGTTGTAGTTGTCATTGTTGTTTGGCAGGCCCAGACTGGGTTCAAACCTGCCAGCTCTGGTGTATGTGGCTGGTGCCTTAGCCGCTGAGCTACAGGCACCGAGCCAAGGTTTTGACTGGTCTGGGGACTCCCTAAAAGACTAGCTCAAAGGGCTTATCTTTCAGACTGGCTCAAAGGGCTTACCTTGCCTTTGCCTAAGTCAGATCTCCAGGGCTGAGAGAGATGGAAGGAGCAGGGGAGTAGTGCGTTTGTTGGAAACATTTAAAGGCAAAAGTATTGGTTGCTATCACCTGTAGCAAGGGACAAGACTTGGGACAAACAATGGACTTGTAAAAGCTTAGAAGGAAAGGCTGAGGAATGAGATACTTCAAGGAGTATAGGCTTTGAAGATTACTGTGACTTAAGAAGGACAAGTGCATGCTGAGTCTAGGTGCACGCTCAGAAAAGACCTAAGAAGGCCCTAAGCTCTCACCTCTGGCTGACCCTTAGGCTCTTCGCAAGCAGGAAATGAAAACTAAAGCAGAGTTGTAAACTGCCATGCTGAGTGTTGAAGGCATTTCTCAATATACACACAGCCCATCTGCAGACTGGTATATGTGCGTGTGGGGAGTTCTGTTGGTCTTCCCAGATATTTAAATAAATCTCTGATGATTCACTAGCTCACCACTTTACGCTAGAGGAAGAGAGGCTTCAGTTATCACACATAAAAAGGACATAGACTTTACAAAATTAGTTCGGGGAAGTCCCGAAACAAGCAAAAAAAAAAAAGGAACAATAAGCACAACAATCAGGGGTGTGTGTCTGATTTCCTGGGTTACCATGTTACAATATTCAAAAGGTCCAGTCTGGAACAAAAATAACAACAACAAAAAATATACATATATAAGTAAAACAACAAAAAAGTATGGCCTATACACCAAAAAAAGAATTTAACAGAAATCGTCCCTGAGGAAGCCCAGACACTGGATTTATTATACAAAGACTTTATTTATTTATTTATTTATTTTTGAGACAAAGTCTCACTTTGTGGCCCTCAGTAGAGTACCATGGTGTCAGTGCTCACAGCAACCTCTAACTCTTGGGCTCAAGCGATTCTCTTGCCTCAGCCTCCTGAGTAGCTGGAACTACAGGCACCCGCCACAATACCCAGCTCTTTTTTAAAGATGGGGGTCTTGCTTTTGCTCAGGCTGGTCTTGAACCCCTGAGCTCAGACAATCATCCACCTCAGCCTCCCAGAGTGCTAGGATTATAAGCATGAGCCACCATACCTGGCCTATACAAAGACTTTAAATTGATGATCCTAGATATGCTTAAAAAGCTAAAAACAAAAACCGCACCTAAATAACTAAAAGAAATCATGAGAACATTGTTTCATGGAACAAAGAATATCAATAAGAGACAAAAATTATAAAAAGCAATCAGATAAAAATTCTAGAGTTGAAAAGTACAATAACAAAAAATTCATTAGAGAGGTTCAATACCAGATTTGAACAGGCAGAAATGAATCAGCAAACATGACACTAGGCCAATTGATGTTATCTGGCATGGTAAACAGAAAAAAGAATTAAAAAGCATAGAGCCCTGTGGGATATCATCAAGTGTACCAACATGGGAATCCTAAAAGGAAAAGAATATTTTTTAGGGTGGTGCCTGTAGCTCAAGCAGCTAAAGTGCCAGCCACATACACCAGAGCTGGTGGGTTCAAATCCAGCCCGAGCCTGCCAAACAATGACAATTAGAACCAAAAAATGGCCAGGCATTGTGGCGGGCGTCTGTGGTCCCAGTTACTCAGGAGGCTGAGGCAGAAGAAATGCTTGAGCCCAGGAGTTGGAGGTTGCTGTGAGCTGTGAGCACTCTACCCAGGGCGATAGCTTAAGGCTCTGTCTCAAAAAAAACAAACAAACAAACAAACAAACAAAAAAGAATATTTTTCAAGAAGCTCAACAAACTTAAAAGTAGATAAACTCTAAGAGATCTACACAGGGAAACATTATAATCTGTCATATGACAAAGATGAGAGAATCTTGAAAATAGTTAAGAGAAGGCAACTAATTACATAGAAGGGATCCTCAATAAGAATCATGTCCAGGCCTGTTGTGGTGCCTCACACCTGTAATCCCAGCACTCTGGGGGGCCGAGGCAGGTGGACTTCCTGAGCTCATGAGTTTGAAACCAGCCTGAGCCAAAGTGAGACCTCGTCTCTAAAAAAAAAAAAAAAAGCCAGGCATCATTGTGGTGGGTGCCTGTAGTCCCAGCTACTCAGGAGGCTGAGGCAAAAGAATCACTTGAGCCCCAAAGTCTGAGGTTGCTATGAGCTGTGATGTCACAGCACTCTACCAAGGGTGACTCCATCTCAAAAAAATGCCTTTCTTTCAGTAATTTGAATATATTATCCTATTACCTTGGGTTTCTGTGGTTTCTCATGAGGTGTTGGACATGATTATTTCTTTTTTTTTATCTTTTTGGAGACAGAGTCTCACTTTGTCACCCTCAGGAGAGTGTCATGGTACCACAGCTCACAGCAACCTCAGACTCCTGGGCTAAAGTGATTCTCTTGCCTCAGCCTCCCAAGTAGCTGGGACTACAAGTGCCCATCACAATGTCAGTTATTTTTAGAGATGGGATCTCACTCTTGCTCAGGCTGGTCTCAAACCTATGAGCTGAGGCAATCCACCCACCTCAGCCTCCTAGAGTGCTAGGATTGCAGGCATGAGCCACTGCGTCTGGTCAAAAGAAAGGCATTATTAACCAAAAATTCTATATGTGCCAAAACTTTTTTTCAAAAATAAAGGAGAAATTAAGATATTACAAGATAATACCAAGAGAATTTGCAGATAGTAGACCTGCCTTATATGAAATGCTAAATAGAATCTTTCAGGCTGAAATGGAAGGATACTAGACAGTAACTTGATCCATATAAAGTAATAAAGAACACCAATAAAGTAAAATGCCTTTATAAAAATACAAAAATCAGTATTAATGTACTCTGGTTTGTCACGCCTCTGTTTAAAATATAATTTAACAGACAATAGTATAAAAATTATTATTATAATAAATCTATGCTGATGAGTACACAGTGTATAAAATAAGTAATTTGTGACAATCAAAGGAATGGACAGAGGTATGTAAGAACAAAGTTTTTACATACTATTGAACTAAGTTAGTATATAAGTTACATAGAAAACAAACAGAAAAGTGGTAGAATCGCTCCTTATCAGCAATTGTGTAAATATAAATAGATTAAACTATTCAACTAAAAGACAGAAATTGACAGAATGGATAAGCAAACATAATCTAATCAAATACATCTACAAGAGATTCTTTTTAGATCCAATCGTACAAAAAGGTTGAAAGAATAGAAAGGGATAATCCATGCAAACAATGAGACAAACATTGTTACAAAGGAAATAGAAAAACCTTATAAAATAGTCAATTCATCAAGAAGATGTAACAATTATAAACATATGTGTACCTAATGACAAAGCCCCAAATGTATGAGGAAAAAA
Organism: Galagoides demidoff; assembly: GCA_963574575.1. Taxonomy (NCBI): domain Eukaryota; kingdom Metazoa; phylum Chordata; class Mammalia; order Primates; family Galagidae; genus Galagoides; species Galagoides demidoff. The sequence continues at coordinate 21,922 of CAUYQV010168719.1, forward strand.
CTGATAGAATTGGGGGAAAAAAATCAATTGACAGTTCTATAATAATTGTTGGACCATCTTTGAATAATAGATAGAACAGGCTCGGCACCTGTAGCACAGTGGTTATGAGGATGACATAGTGAGAAAAAAATAGATAGAACAAACAGACAGACCATCAACAAGGAAATAGAAGGCTTAAACAACACTACCAATCGACTAAACTAACAGATACATACAGAACACCTGATAGAAAACACATTTTTCTCAAGTGCATGTGAAACATCCTCCAGGACAAATGATATATTAGATCACCCAACAAATCTCAGTACATTTTTAAAAGATTGAAATCATACAAAGTGTCTTCCCTGACCATAGTGGAATGAAACTAGAAATCAGTAACAGAAGGAAATCTGGAATTCACAAATATATGAAATTAAACACTCTTAATCAATGGGTCGAGAAAAAAATGACAAAACAAATTAGAAAATAGTCTGAGAAGAATTAAAGTGAAAGCACAACATATCAAAATATATGAGACATAGGAAAAGCAGTGCAGGAGGAAACTTACAGCTGTAAAGGTCTACATTGAAAAAAAAAAGAAGATCTCAAATCAATAACCTAACCTTCCACCTAAAGGAACTGAAAAAAGAAAGGCAATTAAACTCTAAGCAAGGAGAAGAAAGGAATATGATTAATAAATGAAATAGAGGGAAAAAATAGCAATAGAGAAAATCAATAAAACCAAAAGTTGGTTCTTCAAAAAGATCAACAAAATTGATAAACCTTTAGCTAGACTGACCAAGAAAAAGAGAGAAGACTTGAATCATTAAAATAGGGAATGAAGGTATATTACTACTGACCTTATAAAGTAAAAAGGATTTTAAGAGAATATCATAAACAATTACAAGCCAACAAACTGGTAACTGAGACAAAATGGACTAATTCTTTGAAACACACACACTACCAAAACTGATACAAGAAACAACAAATCTAGGCTTGGCGCACCCATAGCTCAGCACCCATAACTCAGTGGTTAGAGTCACACACACTGAGGCTGGTGGGTTTGAACCCCGCCCGGGCCTGCCAAACAACAATGACAACTACATAAAAAAAAAAGCTGGTGTTGTGGTAGGTGCCTGTAGTCCCAGCTACTTGGGAGGCTGAGGCAAGACAATCACTTAAACCTAAGAGTTTGAGGTGCCTGTGAGCTGTGATAAAGAAACAGCACTCTACCAAGGATAACATAATGAGACTCTGTCTCAAAAAAAAAGAAAGAAATAGCAACTCTAACAGACTATAACAAACAGTGTGATTCAGTTAGCAAAAACTTCCAAAAAAGAAAAGCTCCAAGATCAGATGGCTTCACTTATAAGTTTTACCAAACATTTTTTTTTAATTTTTATTTTATTTATTTTTTAAAATTTTTTTTTTTAGAGACAAAGTCTCACTTTGTCACCCTCAATAGAGTGCCTTGGCTTCACAGCTCACAGCAACCTCCAGCTTTTGGGCCTCAGCCTCTGGAGTAGCTGGGACTACAGACGCCCGCCACAACACCCAGCTATTTTTTGCTGCAGTTTGGCTGGGGCCAGGTTTGAACCTGCCACTCTTGGTATATGGGGCCAGTACCCTACTTAGTGAGCCACAGGCACTGCCCCAAATATCTTTTTTTAATTAACAAAAATCGTCCACAAACTCTTATAGAAATAGAAGAGGAGGAAATACTTCCTAACTAATTCTGTGAGGCCAGAATCACCGTCATACCAAAGTCAGACAAAGACATCAAGACCAATATCCCTTATGATTATGTATGCAAATAATTGAATATAGAAGCATATTAAAAGAATTATACACCAGGACCAAAAAATTTATTCCAGGAATGCAAGGATTGGCTCAACATATAAAAATCAATCAATGTAATATATCATATTAATATTACAGAATAAAGGAGGGGGAAACCACAAGGTCATCTGAATTGATGCAGACAAAACATTTGACAAATTTCAACATTCTCTCATGATAAAAACACCTAACCAACCTAGGAATAGATGGGAATTCCCTCAACTAGATAAAGGGCATCTATGAAAAATACACAGATAGCACTATATTTATTGGTGAAAGACTGAATGGCTTCCCCTGTAATAACAGGAACAAGACCAGAATGGCTGTTCTTGCCACATAAAAATTTACACATTAGAAAGCACAAAATATAACTATCTAGATTCAAAAATTACATAATCTTATAAAGAATCCATAAAAAAGCTATTAGAGCTAATAAATGAACTCTACAAAACAGAAGAATACAAGATCATCACACTGAAACCTATATACTAGCAATGATAATCCAAAAATAAAATTAAGAAATAACTTCATCTATATTTGCATCAAAAAGAATAAAATACATAGGAATAGATGTAACCAAAGAAGTACATAAAAACTACAATGTATTACTGAAAGAAATCAAAGAAGACACAAAAAAATAAAAAGACATCCCATGTTCAGGCAGCACCTGTGGCTCAGTGGGTAGAGTGCCTGCCCCATATACCACGGGTGATGGATTCAAACACAGCCCTGGCGAAACTACAACAAAAAATTGCTGGGTGTTATGGTGGGCACCTGTAGTCCCAGCTACTCAGGAGGCTAAGGCAAAAGAATTGCCTAAGCCCAAGAGTTGGGTGTTGCTGTGAGCTGTGACATCAAAGCACTCTACTGAGGGTGATAAAGTGAGACTCTGTCTCTAAAAAAAAAAAAAGACATCCCATGTTCATGGAAAATAAGACTTAATATTGATGGCAACATTCCTCAAATTGATCTATAGATTCAAAGCAATTTCTTTTTTTTTTTTTTGCAGTTTTGGCCAGGGCCAGGCTTGAACCTGCCACCCCTGGTATATGGGGCCAGCACTTTACTCCTTTGAGCCACAGGAGCTGCTCCTCAAAGCAATTTCTTATCAAAACCCAACTGTTAGTTTTTCAAAGTTTTTCTTCTTTTTTTAAGAAATTTTAGGAAATGCTTATCCTAAAATTCATATGAAACTACAATAAACCCCATATACTCAAAACAATCTTGAGAAGAATATGGTTGAAGGACTCACACTTCCAATTAAAAAATTATTATAATAAAGAGACATTATAGATCAAAAGACAGAATTAATTGGAAGTCCAGAAATAAAGCCATATATTTATAGTCAACTGATTTCCAAGATGGTGCCAAAAGCATTCAATGGAATAGCTTCTTTTTCGAAAAATCGCCCTTTCAATAAATGGCCCTGGGACAATTAGATATCTACTACCAAAAGGATGAATTTGTACCCTCTGTGTCACACTATATATATATATATATATATATATATATATATAAATTAATTTAAAATAGATCAAAGTCCTAACCGTAAGAGCTAAAATAATAAATCTTTGATGAAAATATAAGTTTAATTATTCATTAACCTGAATTAGGTAATGATCTCTTCAATATGACAACAAAAAGTACAAACAACAAAATTTAAAAATAATTAAGGGATTCCATCAATATTTAAAACTTTTGTGTATCAAAGGACACCATTAAAAAAGTGAAAAGACAACCCACAGAATGGAAGAAAATATTTGGAAACCATGCATCTGATAAAGGTATGGAATAAAAAATATACATATATTAAGAGTTCTCATAACAAAAAAGAGAACCCAATTAATAAACATTTATCTAAAGAGGATATATAGGCAACTATCAACTACATGAAAATATCCTCATCCTCATTAGTCATTAGGGAAATGTAAATCAAAGGCACAATACCTATTAGGATGACTACAATAACTAAAAAGCAAAAAACAAAACAATAATGGAAAGTAAGTGTTGGTTAGGATGTAGAGAAATAGAAACCTTTGTATCCTTCTAGTGGAATGGTGAAATGATGCACCCATTGTGGAAAATAGTTTGGCAGTTCCTCAAAGTTTAAATAGAGAATTCCATATGACCATTTTCACTAGCATTTTCACTTCTAGGTATATACCCAAGAGCCACTTGGGTATATACCTAGTGGTATATACCCAAGTGGGGGTGTGCCCACAAATACTGACAACAGACAAAAAGTGGAAACAGCCCAATTGTCAATCAGCTGATGAATGGATAAAATGCAGTCTATCCATATAATGAAATATTATTCAGCCATAAAAAGGAGCGAAGTATTACAACATGAATGAACTTTGAAAACATTGTGCCAAAGAAAGAAGCTAGATAGAAAAGGCCACATATTATATGATTTCATTTGTATGAAATGTCCAAAATAGGCAAATTCATGGAGACAGAAAACAGATTAGTAATTGCCAGGGCTAGGGTTGGAATAATGGAGAGTGACTGCTTAATGGCTATTAGATTGCTTTTTCGAAAATGTTCTTGTTGATACAATGATCAACCAAATGACATGAAATCTATGTTAACCAGCTTGATGAAAGTGTTTCAAATTGTATATGAAAACAGCACAATGTACCTCATGTTTGCATTAATATATACAGATATCAATTAATAAAAAAAAAGAAAATCAAGTCAAAAAAAATTGTTCTGCTTACAAATTCTATCCATACACAAACAAATAAATAAATAACCCAATATATGTTCTGCATACCGACCTGAAGGTGGATACGGGTTTATGACAAAAGGGAAGAAGACTGCTAATTAGACGTCTGCCTTGCCAAATTGGAAACTGATTTCTTTGTTACCCACGTTGAACTGAATCCTGTTTTCAATCTACAAGTAATTACCAAGGCAGCGCACAATTGAACTAAGGCAGACTTCATTTTGCATTCTGCATCCCTGAACTGTCATTAGCTGATATCATAAATATTGATATATAGTATAACACTCCAAGTTTATTAAAAGAATAATTTAGAAGTTCATAGTGTTTTTATCATCCAAGGTTCTACCATTCTCAGAAGTGTGATGAGTATTTCTCTGGTTTTCCGAGATCTTGTATTTATGAGTTGTTTATGGCTCTGACATTATTTTGTGCCAGAATTCATTAACCTTTCAAAAGTTTCTGATATAGTAAGGTCTTATTGTCACCTCTGGTTTCTAGACACATAGAATGCATCCTAAGAAGAGGGAATGGAACTGATAGCATTCAGATTCGCTGGAAACTGCTTTCTCGGCCACTTGGTCTCTGAGGTGTAGTGCCGGATGCGCTGGCGAGGGCAGAATTGCCTGTGATGTGATGACATCCTAGTTCCTTTGTTCCAGCCCTGAATTACAAGCTCTATTCTCTGATAACTGTGATTTCTTGAAAGGTGTATGTACATCTGTTTAGTGGAAGGAATAGAAGAGAAATAATGCCACTATTTAAAGAATGGTTTCTATATTTGAGAAAGGGTAATTGCCACCGAATCTGTGCATAGCCTAAACAAGTTTATATTCTGACAGAAGCATGTCTCTATCAGTAACTCCATGGGTAGATGAATGCTTCTGTCTGGGCTCTGCTCAACAGAGCTTAGGGGACTGAATGGGATAGACAATAAAGAACAAACAGACCAAAAAAAAAAAAAAACCCTCTTCCACGCCTATAGAAACCTTTTGCTTTTTGTGCAGCTCAAAAATTGAAGTGACTATCAGAAATACCTCTTCACCCATTAAATCCTGAGCCTTCTGTTGCTAAACAGTAACTTAGGACGTCCTAGGTTGAGATCTGTTTTAATATTGATTCTGGCCTGAAATAAATGTTTGTGTCCTTGAAATAATTTGTTCATGGTTGTTTATTCATGTTTTAACATATTAAATGGGAAGTCCTTTCTTGTTCTCCTTGAAGTACTGGGTGGGTTGATTAGCCATTTTGTATACCAATATAGTACAGTATTTCATTTGGATAAATTAATTTATAGTTTTGCATTGAAATGTAATTAAAATGTTGTTGCAACTAGTTTTTAGTCCCTAATCAGCCACTGCTGTTACTCTGTATAAGAACTGGATGGTAAATTTCATTAGCTTGTTTTCCTGGGCAAAAGTTAGTGTCTAATCAGTCTCTGATCTACAGAGTTGCAGAACAAGCCTTTTCTTCAGCTTGCTAAGCAAATGTTGTCCACGCCCCATTATTAATGTTACAGGGAAATAGATGCTCTTTTTGCTTTGAAATTAAGTTCTTCATTTTCTTGATGATGTCTTTATGCTTGGCAATTCCTATCTCATGTACTTGAAAAGAAATAAGGCTATTTTTGTTGCAATTTTAAGCCACTATTCACTTATTTTGCTCTTCCTATATAAATAATCAAGTGCAATTGCTATCAATCTGTCAGTTGGACTGTCAATCCTCTTTAAGAGTAAATTTCAGCATTGAAGCTTCATTCATTCATTTATTCTGTCACTCAACAAATATTTATATATGTCTACATGGTTCAAAGTATTATGGTAAATAGCTCCCATGGTGTTTTCTGAGGGCACAGCAAGGTAAAGATAAATTTTTAAGTTCAAAATTTGAAGCTAGACAAGTTAAAATTTTAAAATATCAGGTGTTTGGAAGAAGGAGGACAAACTGTTTATAGGATATTTATTAGTAAGCATAGTGCATGTTCAAAACCATAATAGTAACTACTTGTGAAAAGAGCAACAATCTTTACTAAATTCCTTTATTGGAAATTTAAATTCACACCTAACTAGCTTACACATCCTGAGGGAAAGGGACATATAACTTTGACTTAAAATGTAAAAAAGCAAGTTATATAACCAAAACAGGTTCCCTTGTAATATTCTGAAATTTTACAAAATTGCTTGACTGTTTCCCTTAAATAAAAGACTAACAGACTTTTCTGTTACGGTTTGTAAAGTCACGTGATTCGTACTGGTAACTTTTTTGTGGGAGGTTATGTTACCTCAGGATAAAAATAAATACTGTACAATGTTTATGTCATAGACTTCAATTTTAACATAATTAGTAAATCAAATTGAAGAAATTTAAAATTGGTGGGGCTTTGGATAGTGAGAAGTTGATTTAGAATTTGTGGTAACAGCTCTTTGCACCTTAATTGAGATTAAATAAAATATTTTATGTTACTTTACAACATCGTTTGAATTGAGGTTTGTGACTATTTCTGTAAGCACAAACACACAAGCATAGACAGACAAACCCAAGTTGAAGAAAAGAAGCCTGGATCTATTCAGAACTCATAGAGACAACATAGTTAATGAATCTACGTCTATATCTTCCTGATCAGTGAGAGGATTGTTCAGCAAAATACTCTGGAGTGTGAGCTGGTTTACATGATCCTGAAAGGTAGGAAAATACCTTCTCACTTAAACTTGTTCTCTGCCATCCATCAGGTGATAACCATCACTCAGTCCCAGAAACGTGGTATTCAGTAAGTGGGACATAATAAGTAGCTTGTAATTTGAGGGTAGGGTGGTGGTGGTTGGAGAAGCTGGAGGCCGGACAGCCCTGGAGGGCAAGATTGTCCTCTCATGTTTCCCCTGAACACACAGGCTGTTGTCTTTGTACTGCTCTTGCTAACATATTTTGGCCAGTAGATTAAAGTAGGTGAAAACCCAGCCATTTTGAAGCATGTGTTCTTTGGGAGGAACTGTTTTTTTCCCATCACTCTGGTACTGCTGTATTAGTTCCCTTAGAGCACTTTCCCTCACCAGAAACAGTGATCCAAGTGTCATAAGGAATTAGAGCTATTTGTTAGTTCTAGGTAATCAAGTATTACAGACTCTCAGGATAGGAGGAAATCGTATGGTCATTTAGGCCAACACTCAACAGATGTTTGGATATCTTCTATTTTTAACAGAGTTCCACTTGCAGAGAATTCATTGCCTCCTGAGATAGCACTTCAGCATTTCCTCACGGTGTTCTGTTTAACACCACCCTCACGAGGTGCTCTACAAAGAGAAGAGTTCCATGTTCAAATGAGTTTGTGAAGCAATTGTTACTGTATAGGCTTTGAGTATTCCTGCATGAAATAAACATGTCTAAATGAACCAGGAATTTCCCCAAACTGATTTGGTCATGAAAGCTTTTTCGTTCACACAACATTCTTTAGTATTCTCCAAAGAAAATTCTTTGTGGTATGTTTTTTTTTTTTTTCCCACATAATGTGTATTTATTAAAGCAACATAAAATCGAATTGGCTTTTTGGACGTGTATCAAGCTGACCTTTGTCTCCTTGAGTTTTATTTAGCAAAACTTGCTACTTAGCCACATCTTCATGTTTTGCTTGGCCTGGCTTTTTGGCCTTAAAGATTGGTCTTCTCTTTAACAATTCCCCTCATTGGATCCAGCCCACTTCTCCAGCGTGGTTTTTCAGCTCCTGACTCGGTCATCTTGTAGTCTGAAATCTATGCAATTCACCGATGTCACGAGCATGCCCTCTACCTCTTTATTCACGTCATTGATTAGAAATGATGAGTGTGACTGGACAAGGTTGGTATCATTCTAAAAACCATCACTGTTTAGTTCAGGCTGTTACTCTCCCTAATTAGTTAACAAATTCTTCAGAAGAGAATCTCCCATGCCTGTAGTCTTTGTAGTTTGCAAACGTTTTTTGTTCAAGAGGCAAATCATTTTCCCCTATTTTTGGTTCTCCAAATTTTTCGCAAGTTAAACTGGTAATAATGTGTTCTCTAAATATAGTGGCTCATCAACTCTTAATAATGTTGATGCCATCTCTTTTGGAGAAGTTATTTTGGTCAAAATCCTGCTTCATATCTTGCAGAAAATATTTTTGGAATGTCTTATAACATTTGTGGTGTCTTTCTATGCCTAGATAATTTCATTTATGTGGTTTCAATATATTTGTATTGTAATTTTCTGTCTGAAGGAATACTCTCTTGAAATTGTATACAGTAATTAGTGTAGCTTGCAAAATAATAGGTACTTTTGTGTGTGTGGGAGGTAATGCTTTCAAACGAAGCATTTAAGTATAATTGCCATTTGAACATAGTTTCACTTAAAAGATGTATCTTAATTAATTTGTATATAACTGCAGATTTAGGGTGGTCTATTGTTAATTAATCTCTATATAAAGCAAAAAATGTGTTGCTCAAACTTACTGTAGACATCCTATTTTTAATATACTTTATATTTGTATATTTGACCGGGTTTATTCCCAACTATTTATTTCCACTAAATTGAACCCCAGAAGAGGGTTTTGCTTTGTTTGCAAATCATTAGTGTAGTATTCTTGACATTCTTGACATTTTTGAACCTACTTTTCTATATCATAGTACTTTTAAATTTTCATTGTTAAGGTCATCTTAGAAAAAGTATGTCAGAAGCAGTAAAGAGCTCAAGTTCTGAGACTGAAAAGACCTGACTTCATGATTGACTCCATGCCTTTTTCTAGCTGAGGCACCCTGAATAAGTTATTTCATGTGTCTGAATTTTAGTTCCTCATTTGCAAAATGGAAATCAGGATGATGATGACGGATACCTACCTCATAGGATTTCTGCAAAGTTTATGTGAGGAGTAGTCAAGTAAAATTCTTGCTGCATTGCCTTGCATACATTAAGAATTGGATGAGCGCTTAGCTGGTCGTTGTGGCAGGTGCCTGTAGTCCCAGCTACTTGGGAGGCTGAGATAAGAGAATAGCTTAAGCCCAAGTTTGAGATTGCTGTGAGCTGTGAAGCTACAGTACGCTACCCAGGGTGACAGCTTGAGACTGTCTCCAAAAAAGAAAAAAAAAGAATTGGAGAAGTGCTTATTAAGTTCTTGAGTAAAATTGGCATGTTAAAAATCAAACTTTTATTTGCAGAGGGTTCTGGCAATCAGCATACTCATATTGCTCAAAAGTCTTCTATTTTCATGACTGTAGATTATGTTACCTGACTCATACAACATAAAAGCATGTTTGAAATTCAGACATTTCCAGAAAGCCTATTTCACAGTCACCATGCCAATGGTGCTGAAAACATAGCTCAGTCATAGTACCTTACACATTGGGCTGAAAATGCATATTATAAGTACAATAATATCTTCTCTTACCCTACATGGTCCAAGCAGTCTGTAGGGAAAACAAACAAAGAAACAAATAAAACAAAACAATGGCCCTTTCCCATTGAACACTCTTCCAAGTTTGTTGAGGTGGAAATGAACTTCTTTAGGATAATTTTAAGTTTGGGACATGGCTCGGGATATTTTGTTGCCCTGTGAAAGGTAGCTAATTTGATTAAGATTCTGTCTGTATATTTTTTTTATTTCTTAGGCAGGGCAGGTTGTATCATGGCTCTGAATGAAACGTCTTTGGATAGAGTAGACCCCTGATTAATATTAAAAAGACAATTAGGTTTAATCCAATTCTGTCAGGATTCAAGGGAAGAGATCAGACAACATCAGAAGTCCTTTGAAGAAACAACCTCAGAGAACAAATCCAATATATAGTTTCAGACTATCAGCAGAGCCACAGAGATGCTGGTGCAAATTGTTTTCTGTACAAGGAGGCCCTGGTGAGGGGACATGAGTTTGGAGTAAAATATAGCCTGAATTCCACGTATTGTGGTCCCTTTGTAGTTGTTCTGCCTGAAGGTAGCACCTTGTGGTAATTCTTCAACCCAGAGGTGTCTTGCTCTCTGTTGCACAAAGATGCTTCAAGAAGAGCACAAACTTGGCCATCAGTTTCCACTCAGCCTTTGATTCTGCTCCCATCTGCCTCCTACCTGTAACTCAAGGGGGGCAGGACCCTTAAACAGAATTTGGCCTTTTGGGGGAGCTGAGAGGAGATAACGTGGTCCCTCCCAGAACAATGTTCTTAGTTCCACAATAGTTCTAGAAATGATACAAGGATTAACCTTCGTAGTGTAATAAAAAGAACTGGGACTTTGCAGTTAGAAAGCCTGGAATTTTAATCCTAATTCCAACATTTACTGGCTTTGTGACCTTGGGCAAGTTAATGGAAACTGTGAGATGTATAAATAAATCAGATTGATTTTCTATAACATTTTAAATGGCCGTATATTCGCTGTAAACGTTATTAAATTTCAATGAAATTTGGTACATGGGTAGAAAGAAATGAATGATTAATGAGACAAAGAAATGACTCTCTTCGCTCTTTTAAAGCAAAATAGTCTTTCTACCTACAATATTTACCTTAGGTAAAATTCACCTCTGGTACACATTGACTGATAGAGTTTATGTATGATTCTTTAGGATTGTGTGAATTCAGGAATTCAGAAAACCATTTCTTATATAATGACTACATCTGGGCCTTAGAGGAAGTAACTCCTTGTGCTATGATCTGGCAGTTGGGATTTGAGTTGCAGAGGGCCGATGCCCGACGCAGCTACATTTTGAATATTTTGAGATTTGAAAGCAGCAGACCTGATCACAGAAAACAGCTGATGCTATGTCCACTGTGTTAATCTTACAAATCCATTTTAGACATTGACAGGTGGACTCTAAGAATCCTATTCTATCAACAATTTTTTTTTTTTACTTTCCCAAGTAGAAATAGTTCTGTGAAGAACAGCCCACTAAATATAGAATACACTTATCAGCAATAATATTCCAAGGTTGGTATTCACATAGGAATGGGAAAAGCTACTGAAGGTTCTAAGTAGTTTATGTTGTTAGAGTATGCAGTCCATTAATAAATTGTGCAATGGTTACTCAGGCATAAGTTAGTTGTTCAACAAGGATCCTAAAAGTAGGGAGGTGCCTGTGGCTCAAAGGAATAGGGTGCTGGCCCCATATGCCGGTGGTGGTGGGTTCAAACTCAGCCCCAGCCCCAAACTGCAGTAAACATAAATAACTACAAAAGCAGACTCTAGTAGGATCTTATAATTCTCAATATTACTGGTTCTGGGATTATGGGAAGAAGCTGTCTGGAAAATGATTTCTTTTCATTGTATGTACTTTTAGTAAACAATATTGAATCATAGAGAATGTCTTGTGTGGTTCCATGGTTGCTTTTATAATTTTATCTGTGATTGACATATTTAATTTTGTTACATGTCTGTTTCTTGGTTTCTTTGGTTTGTTTGTTTTTGGGGGTTTTTTTGGTGTGACATGTGTCATACCCTACATTTATTTATGATCTCCCTGGTTCACAAATTCCTACTTCTCTGGAGCTCTTTATACCCGTGTTAGACCATAGAATTAACCTTCAACTCAAAATTGTTTTCTCTATTGTCTACATTTTTTGATATCACATCGGCCGTTTGATTTTACTTCCCTAAAAAGTGCTGTGTCCCTTTAATGTATCTTTGGGTTTTGGTTATTGTCGTTTTCATTGATGGCATTTTTTTGAGTAATGTGAGATTATTGATACAACTTTTGGGGGCTGGTATAAAGTTTACAAAAATTTGATTGAAAAGGAATGTCAAGAGGAATCATAATTTTATAAAGCAAAAAATAGTCGAGTTTAACATGACTTTCCCTTTCCTTTTCTTGATTGAATAGCTTCCTTTTGTTCGGATCCTTAAACTGACAAGCGAGTTAGGCAGGGAATATATTTGGTAGATTGCTTGAGTTGTCACATTCCAGAAAGCTCTGATTTGATATGTGCTTTGGTTAAAAGAAATATATATACAAAGGAGGGGCATAATTCCAGCAGTCAGTGGAGATAATTGGATTTTTTTCTACCTTTCAAAAGGTACCTTTCTATTCAAAACATTGCATTGGCAGATAGTGGTATAAATTTTATCCCAAACTGGATAAAACCAAAAAGTTTTAGCTAATTGTTCCTAATCACCACAAAATAATTCACTTCTCCCCTTCAAAATTATATTTTTTGGTTTAAATTATAGCTCCACATCAGATATAAAGGAAACTTTTTCTCTTCTATCTTATTTCAGTGTAAATGTTGGGTTTTCCAGATGATAGATTTGGATCTTACAAACTTATATTGTAGAATGCACAAGTGGGCTAGCCCTTCTAACTCCTAAATTACTTTCTTAGTTTTTTGTCTGCCTGAGGGCCATTCTGGCCACCTGTCCTTATAGTCCCGCATGGATTAATTCTACTGGCTTTGTAGTGTCATTTCCTTAATACACTCAGTCTACCTAGTCTCCTGTTATTTGTGTGTCCAAACTGAGCTAAGCCCTTAGTATTTTCTTTTTTTGAGACAGTCTTGTCCTGTCACCTTGAATAGAGTACCGTGGTATCACACCTCGCAGCAACCTCAAACTCCTGGGTTTGAGCAATCTTCTTGCCTCAGCCTCCTGAGTAAGGTGAGACTACAGGTGTCTGCCATAATGCCCCACTAGTTTTTTCTATTTTTAGTAGAGATGGGGTCTTGCTTTTGCTCAGGCTGGTCTCGAACCCCTGAGCTCAAGCAATCCACCCTCCTTGGCTTCCCACAGTGAGCGTTTTTTAAAGAAACAACCTTTCATTCCTCCACAGTCAGCACTTTTTTTTTTATCCATTCCACTCAATAGCTATTTCTAGCTGTATCTTCCCCCTTCACATTATGTCTCCTAATGTCACTAAATAAATAAATAAATAAATGTCATCAAGCATGAGCTCCCTCAACTTTCCTAATCTCCATCTTCAAAATGTCACCGTTCTTTTTTCCTCTTTTCTTCTTCTTTCCAAATAACAAGGCTATTTTGGCCATATATTTTCATTTTCATCTGTTCGATTTTCTTCCTCCTTCCTTGTTCTAGGTTCCTTACCACAAGCTGTCATCACTGCTGTCTTCTATCAGTGTCTCCAGACTTGTCCCTTAACCTGTCAATCTATTCTTTACAAAATGGCTGGAGCAGTTCACCCGCCTAAGCATATCACTCCTCTACTTTCAACGCTTCATTGCCTGCGCACACACGCACACACAGACACACATACAGACAGACACACCCACCTACCCACCCCTAGATATTCTATCTGGCACCTTCTATTATCTCCTATTATGAATGTACTAAGCCAGTTATCTCTTATCTCTTCCCAGAAGTACTTTCCCAAAGGGCCATGTTCACTACTTAACTGTGCTTCTGAATGGCCTTCTCTGTGCTCCTCCATGGTAGAAACATCAAAGGAAAATGGTTCAACTCACTCCTTCCTCAACTACCACTGTCTTCAATCTGCTCCCACTTGGCTTTATTCCGTACGGTATGCCCAATATTTCTCTTGAGTTCTACTTCAAAGGCTCTAGATCCAGCCTTGAATTCAGAGACATGGCACTCCTTAAAATTATGAGCCTTTAAACCAAATGTGTTGAAATACAGCATCATTTATTCGTTTACTTGCAAATTCACCAATCAGGTTATGAGTGCCTGCTGTGTGCCAGACTATACCGTACTCAGAAACATGTTTTTTCTGCCCTCAGAGGATGATATGTTCTCATATATCAGCTGGAATGATACATTTTTGTGCTTTTTACATTTTTAAGCAGTTTTTTGGTGTTTACTTATTAGCCGTGTATAAGGATGAATAACGTTAGGTGTTCTTAATCAATAACTTGAAATCTAGCAATCTTAAAATGATCTGATTGTGAGTAACTCCAGGAAATTTTCACAAAATGGGATCTAACAAAATAATTGACTTTACCAACAAGTTTGGGAAAACCATAACAAAGGAATCCTTAATTGTGAAAATGACCCTGAAAATTTATGAACCTTTTCTGAAGACCTTTATAAGAGATACCCTAGTTGATGTTCTTGAGGTCCTTTGAGCTCCATGATTTTATAATCAGAATCTGTGTTTGATATCACAAATTCTAAGACAAACTTTCATTCAGCTTTCTAGTCCCTTTTTTAGCTTCACCTTTGGGAAAGTGAATTAAAGCAAGTGGTCTTTGGGCTAATTTGGAATACAGTGAGTCTTTTTTTATCACTGGTAATGGGGGACATTAAGATTTTAATGTACATAGGTATTTTAGAAGCTGTGATTTGGCTTGAGAAATCACATTTCCTATTGTATTGTAATTATGATATTGACATTTAGATAAAAGCTAATTTAATGCTAGGAAAGGTATGTCTGATGCTTTTGTTTACTCATTTTCCACCAACAAATCAGTTTTCTCTTTTCTTGACTATAACCCCTTAATTTTTTTGACCTCTTTGCTATTTTTAAAAAATAACCTTTAAAAATTAATAGACGTTATATGTAGATCAGTTTTAGATTTGCAGAAAATTTAAACAGATACTACAGAGATTTGCCATGTCACTTGTGCAGAGTTCCCCTATTACTAACATCTTGCACTATTATGGGGTATTTGTCACAATGAATGAATGAATATTGACATATTATTAAAATTTACAGTTTATTCAGATTTCCTTAGTTTTTACCTGATGTCCATTTTCTGTTACAGGATCCTTTCTGGGATACCAGATGATAGCTACTTGTCAGGTCTCTTTAGGCTCTTCTTGACTGTGACAGTATCTCAATCTTTTCTTGCTTTTGGTGACTTTGGAAGTTTTGAGGAATAGTGATCAAGCATTCTGTAATATGTCCCTCTGTTGGAATTTGTCTTATGTTTTTCTTATGATTAAACTGAGAGGTAGATTTTGGGGAGAAAGACCACCAAACTGTATAAAATGCCATTTATTTCCTGTCATATCAAGGGTAGAAATTATCAACATGACACTGTCGATGTTGGCCTTGGATCACTTGGCTGAGGTAGTGTTTGGCATATTTTTCCACTATAGAGTTACAGCCTCTCCCACTACATTTCTGTACTGTGCTGTTTGGAATGAAATCTTTATGCGCAGCCTACACTTTATGAGATGGGAGTTAGATTCTACTTCCTTGAAGGAAGAGTGTCTACATACATTATTTGGACTACTTCACAGGGTATTTGCCTCTTCTTCTCCATTAATTTATTTATTTGTTTGTAGAAAAATGGACTTATTACTTATTTTATATTTTGAGTAATAATTTAATAATGCTTCATTCATTTTGTTGCTAAGATTGCTCTAGCTTTGGCCATTGGGAGATATTTCACTTGATTTTCCTGGCCCTTAGACATGCCTCCATTAATGTGGGGTTTGGGATTTTTATTTGAACATTTACTTACTTTCCATTACAATAGAATATACTAGACTCATTTTCTATTTTCACCTCTTTGCTTTTTTTTTATTAAGTCATATATACATAGATCATGAATACATTTATGCCTTTGTGGGATTCAATGTGTTGATTACTTGTACAAATTGGAGTGCTTACATCCTACTAATTAACATAGCTTTCATTTCATTTACTTAATCACAGCGTTAAGACATTTGTGTTCTATAATATATAGATTTGACTTGTACCCTTGCACTATGCTCCATAGGTGTGGTCCCACCATTAACCCTCCCTCTATTGACCCACCCCCTCCCTTTCCATCCCCCTCCCCTTCCCTCCTTCATCCGCGGCTATAGTTGTGATTCATCTCTCATATGGAAGTGTGAGTAATTATTAATTGGTTTCATAATAAGACTGAGTACATTGGATATTTTTTTTCATTCCTGAGATACTTTACTAAGAAGAATATTTTCCAGTCCATTCATGTAAACATAAAAGAGGTAAAGTTCCCATCTTTTTTAATGCTGCATAGTATTCCATGGTATACATATACCATAATTTATTAATCCATTCATGGGTCGATAGGCAGTTGGGCTTCTTCCATGACTTGGCAATTATGAATTGAGCAGCAGTGAACAATCTGGTGTAAATATCTTTGTTGCCAAGTAATTTTTGGTCCTTTGGATATACACCTAGTAGACGAATTACAGGATCAAATGTCAGGTCTACATTTAGATCCATGAGGGTTCTCCAAACTTCTTTCCAAAAGTAACGTACTAGCTTGCATTCCTACCAGCAGTGAAGAAGTGTTCCCTTTTCTCCACATCCATGCCAACATCTGTAGTTTTGAGATTTCATTATGTGAGCCACTCTTACTGGAGTTAGATGATATCTCAAAGTGGTTTTGGTTTGCATTTCTCTGATGATTAAAGATAATGAGCATTTTTTCATGTGTCTGTAGACCATGCACCTATCATCTTCAGAGGAGCTTCTGTTCATGTCTCTTGCCCACAATAAGATGGGATCACTTGTTCTTTTCTTATTAATAAGTTTGAGTTTTCCGTGGATTCTGGTTATAAAACCTTTGTCAGAAATATAACCTGCAAAAATCCTCTCCCATTCTGGGGACTGTCTACTTGCTTTACTCACTGTCTTCTTGGCAGTGCAGAAGCTTTTTAGTTTGATCGGATCCCAGTAATGTATTTTTGATGTTGCTTCAATTGCCCAGGGGGTCCTTCTCATAAAGTATTCTCCTAGGTCAATTTTTTGTGTTTCCCCTGCATTCCAAGAATTTTTATAGTTTCATGTCTTAAGTTTAAGTCCTTTAACCAGTGAGAGTCAATTTTTGTTAGAGGAGAAAGGTGTGGGTCCTGTTTCAGTCTTCTACAAGTCACCAGCCAATTCACTTAACGCCATTTGTTAAATAGGGAATCTTTTCCCCAATTTATATTTTTGATAGGCTTATCAAAGATAAAATGACAATAAGTTTCTGGGTTCATCTCTTGGTTTTCAATTCTGTTCCATATATCTACCTTTATATTTTTGTGCCAATACCATGCTGTTTGGATCACTATCGATTTGTAGTATAGTCTGAAGTCTCATAGCATGATTCCTCCTGATTTGTTTTTATTTCTGAGTAATGTCTTGGCTATTTGATTTTTTTTCTGTTTCCATATAAAACAAAGTACTAGTTTTTCCAGATCATGATTTTTTCTTTTTTTCTTTTTTTTTTTTTGGCCAGGGCTGGGTTTGAACCCACCACCTCTGGCATATGGGGCCAGCACCCTACTCCTTGAGCCACAGGCACTGCCCTTTTCCCATATCTTTAAAGTATGACAGAGGTGTTTTGATAGGGATTGAATTAAATCTGTAGATTGCTTTGGGTAGTATAGACATTTTAACAATGTTGATTCTTCCCAGCCATGAGCATGGTATATTTTTCCACTTGTTAACATTGTCAGCTATTTCTTTTCTCAGAGTTTCATAGTTCTCTTTATAGAGATCTTTCACGTCCTTTGTTAGGTATAACCCCAGGTATTTCATCTTCTTTGGCACTATTGTAAAGGGAATAGGGTCCTTGATTGTTTTTTCACCTTGACTATTGTTGGTATATATGAAAGCTACAGATTTGTGAGAATTAATTTTGTATCCTGAGACACTGCTGTATTCCCTGATCACTTCTAGGAGTTTTGTAGTTAAGTCCCTGGGGTTTTTCAGGTATACAATCATATCATCTGCAAAGAGTGACAGTTTGATCTCCTCTGATCCTATTCGGATAGGATTTTGATTGCCTTCTCTTGCCTGATTGCAATAGCTAAGACTTCCTTTACAATGTTAAAAAGCACTGGAAACAATGGGCAACCTTGCCTGGTTCCTGATCTGAGTGGAAATAATTTCAATTTAACTCTATTCAATACGATATTGGCTATGGGTTTACTGTAGATAGCTTCTATCAGTTTAAGAAATGTTCCTTCTATATGTATTTTCTTAAGCATTCTGATCAAGAAAGGATGCTGGATATTATCAAAAGCTTTTTCTGCATCAATTGAGAAAATCATTTGTTTTTTATTTTGTTAATGTGATCTATTATATTTATAGATTTACATATCATGAACCATCCTTAGGACCCTGGGATGAAACCCACCTGGTCATGATGTATAATTTGATGTGTTGTTGGATTCTGTTTGCTAGGATCTTATTGAATATTTTTGCATCAATATTCATTAGTGATATTGGTATATAATATCACTTTATAATATTCTTTTCCTGTTGGGTCTTTTTCTGGTTTGGGGATCAGGGTGATATTTGCTTCATAGAATGTGTTGGGAAGTATTCCTCTTTTTCTATGTTTTAGAAAAAGTTAAGTAATATAGGTACTAGTTCCTCTTTAAAGGTTTGGTAGAATTCTGATGCGAAGCCATCTGGTCCCAGACTTTTCTTTTTGGGGAGATTTCTTACAGTTGATCAGAACTTGATATAGGATTGTTCAACATTTCCACTTCTTTCTGGCTAAGTCTAGGAAGGTGGCATGTTTCCAAGTATTGGTCTATTTCCTTTAGATTTTCATACTTCTGAGAATAGATTTTTTTGTAATATTCATTAAGGATTTTTTGAATTTCTGAAGAGTCTTGTTATTTGGCCTTTATCATTTCTGATTGATGAAATTAGGGATTTTACTCTTTTATTTCTCTTAGGTTAGCCAAAGGTTAGTCTAGTTTATTAAACTTTTTAAAAAACCAACTTTTTGATTGATTGATCTGTTGTATAATTTTTTTGTTTTCAATTTCATTTAATTCTTCTCTAATTTTAGTTATTTATTTTCTTCTTCTGGGTTTGGGGTTAGAATGTTCTTCCTTTTCCAGTTTGAGATGTCCCATTAAGTTGTTGACTTCCTCTCTTTCCATTCTTTTAAGGAAGGCTTGCAATGCTAGAAACACCTCTTTGCTTTTATCTCAGTGGTCTTCACAGAAGCTGTTCAAAGATGACCAGACAAAGCTGATTAGTATCTTAGAAAAATAATGTGACCTCATACCTTTACAGCCTATCCCCTGTAATTTTAGCTTATAGTTTTTTTCCTAATAGAAAACTAAAATTTGTGGCTCATGACTTTCATAGATTTACAAAGCCTGCAGTGGATTTTGAATTCACTGAAAAAACACTAGTCTTAAGAAGAAAGTAGATGACATGTTTGTGCCCAGATAATGTAGGCATTACTTATAGTTAATGAGTTAGAACTAGAAATATTTTATAATTCCTATACAAAATATTGAAAATATGATTCATTTTTAAATAGTCAGAAAGTTATATATATATTATATCTTAATAGTAACTGAAAGTAGAAGGAGGAATGGACATTGACTAGAATATGTCAGGGATGGGACCTGTGGCTCAAAGAGTAGTGCGTTGGCCCTCCTATACTGGGGGTGGTGGGTTCAAGCCCACCCCAGCCAAAACTGCAAAATAAATAATATTTAAAAAGAGAATAAATATATCAGTGTTATTAAGAAAAAAACAATTTACATATCCTACCTGTGTATACAAATATTCTGTTACATACATATAAGTGACATTAACTCATGATATTACAATCTTTTCTCATAAGGTCTGTCAGTATTTTCATTATAAACCTGCTTTTCAAGGGCATATAATCTCTCCTCTAAAATTTGATTTGGGATTTAAACTTGCCAAACACAATCGCAGACTGAAAATTCTTTTGAAAATTTAATCAGTATCATTGTTTTTATCCCAGTGCTTTAAACTTGTGTTATAGTTACTTTCTTTCTTCCTGTGTCTTGATAAATGGTTTCTCACTCATCTGAAAATGATGACTGTTGAATGAGAACATGGCCTTAAATTCTCTGGGTTTGATGGGTAGTGTGTAATATCATAACTCTTTGATCTACAGCAGAAAACTTCCAGCAGAGAATGTGTTTCCTAAATAGTAAGAAATGTTGCTTCTTCTTTTAATGGCCTATTAATGTAGTCCCTCTGAATTATATTGTGTTTCTCTTTTGATGTACCTACAGAAACTAGTTAGAAATTTTAACTGTGAAAAAAATATTGATAATATTTGAAAAATAAATAACTTTAAATTTTAGGAACAATATTAGCAGTATGATTTCTGCTAGCGTGTTAATATAATCTTTCTATAAAGTATTATAATAAATAGCATTGCTTACAGAAGCCTTAAAATGCTATTAAACATTAACCCAGGAATCTTGTATCTAGAAAATTATAAAAAGGAAATAATCAGGATGTGGGAAATTATCAATATACAAGAAAAATAGCTTTAATAATATTACTAATTATAAAAGACTGGGAAAAAAATCTAAATGCCAGCAAAATGGAAACATTATAGTGCATCTTTTATGATAGAATCATGTGCATGCATTTACAACTGTGTTGTATACATGATTTCAGTTGTCATTTGAGTTGGTAGCTTTTTTTATATCTAGTGCAATTCAATTCTGAGCCTGTTCAAATTAAAAATAAAAGATTGGTGGTTATATCAACAAGATGTAACAGAATTTCCAAAACTCCAGATTATCACTATTACACTGTTTCTAGTTGTTTCTTTTGGCCTGGGTAAGAAAGATTTTGTTCTTAAATATCAAACTACACTTTCCAGTTGCTTTGAGAACCTACCCCTGAAAAGATCTCAAAAACTGTCTCAGTAAAAAACTCAACAGGTTGCCCACTCATTTTCCTGAAATTTCCTTCCTTTGACTTCTGAATCACTATTTTCTCCTGCTTGTTCACCCATATTTCTAATTATTCCTCTGCTATCTCTCCAGAATGGTGGGGGAGGTACCATTCAAAAAGGTTTGCTTTGCATAATCCCCAAACTGCAGGTTCGGCCATGGATGTGCAGAGAAGGGAACACTTTTGCACTGCTGGTGGGATTTCAAACTAATACAACCTCTATGGAAAGAAATATGGAGAATTCTCAAAGAACTAAAAGTTGACCTTCCATTTGATCCCTCAATCCCATTACTACACGGAAAAAAAAAAATCATTTTGCCACACAGACATTTTCACTAGGATGTTTATCTCAGCTCAATTCACAATTGCCAAGACATGGAAGAACCCAAGTGCCCACCAACACTTAAGTGTATTAACAAACTATGTTATGTGTATACCAGGGAATACTAATCAGCCGTAAGATAAGATGGGGACTTTATATCTTTTATGTATATCTGGATAGAATCAAAACATATTCTTAGTAAAGTATCACCAGAATGGAAAAACAAGTATCCAATGTACTTAATACTAATATAAAACTAATCTATAAACAACTTCACACCCACATGAAAGGAAAATACAAGTATAGTCTAGCAAGGGGAAGGGGTGAGGCGAGGGGATGGGAAAAGGGGAAAGTAATTGGCGGCATCTCACCTAATATGCAGAATGTGAGGGTGTCAGCACGCCTCCAGGGTAAGGGTCTCAACTACAACTTGAGCCTCACCTTAGAAATGAAAACAATGTCACCTAAACATTTGTACCCTTACATTAATCTGAAATTTAGAAAAAAGTCTGTGCTTTGGGTTAAGACACCTAATTCATCATTAAGTGTGGGATTTGGGGTCAGACAGACCCCCAGCTTAGCTACCAGGTAGTTGAGTGACTTTAGGCAAATGATTTAACCTGTCTGAACCTTAGTTGTTATAGATTATATGTAAAAAACACATAGTTCATCACCTGGGATATAGTAGTTAATTTTAATGTGAGCTGCTGTTGTTATTACGTATCAGGGACTGTAGGAGACCAAAGAATATCCAAGGAAAATACTAATGTTTTTAGGAAAAGTTACTTTATTTTAATAGCTAATGCAACTAGAATGACAGAATATCAGCTGAGCTGCCAGTGTGCATACATAAGACATGAAAAATACAAAGCTCCGGGAGTCTTTCTAAGAAAATGGCAGTGAGGGAACATGCTTTATCCATCTCTCTATCTCCAACACCTAGCACAGTTCTGCAGATAATAGTCTTCAATAAAGATTTGTTGAATGAATGGATTGATAGCTGAAATGTGACAAATCAAAGACTCTGGTAGCAGAGGGTAATGTGAAGGAATCTAGTGCATGTGTGTCTGGAGAAGAGAGGAGAAGTATGAGAGTAGTGAAGGGAAGGGAAGGATGAGGCAAAGGGAGATAAAAGGGTATTTTTTTATTAAATGATAGCTGTATACATTAATGCAAACACAGGGGAAAGTGTAGTGTTTTCATATACAATTTGAAATACTTTCATCAAGCTGGTTAACATAGACTTCATGTCATTTACTTAGTCATTGTGTCAAAACATTTATACTCTAGTTCTAGAAAAGTTCACTTGTACCCTTGTTAGACAGACC
>CAUYQV010168721.1:0-10382 GCA_963574575.1 Galagoides demidoff
CCTGCCAAACAATGATGATGGCTGCAACCACAAAATAGCCAGGCATTGTGGCAGGAGCCTGTGGTCCCAGCTACTTGGGAGGCAGAGGTAGGAGACTTGCTTGAGCCCAGGAGTTGGAGGTTGCTGTGAGCTGTGATGCCAAGGCACTCCATCCATGGCGAGGGCTTGAGGTTCTGTCTCAAATATATATATAAATCCATTCCATTGTGAATATACACTTCACAAATTTACATGTCATCCTTGTGCAGTGTCCATGCTAATCTTCTCTGTATCATTCCAATTTTGCATATGTGCTGCCAAAGCCAGCACTGGGTTTTTTTGTTTTTGTTTTTTGAGAAAGTCTCACTGTGTTGCCAAGGCTAGAGTGCTGTGGTGCAGTCATAGCTCACTGCAACCTCCAACTCCTGTGCTCAAGCGATCCTCCTGCCTCAGCCTCCTTAGTAGCTGGAACTACAGGCACAGACTACCATGCCTGGCTAAATTTTATACTTTTTGTAGAGATGGGGTCTTGCTCTTTCTTAGGCTGGTCTGGAACTCCTGGCTTCAAGCATTCCTCCCACCTCAGCCTCCCAGAGTGCTGAGATTATGAGTGTGAGCCACTGCACCTGTCCATGAATTTTTTTTTTTTTGTAAGTAGGATACATCTTTTATTTCTCCTATTTTCTTGTTAAGAAGATGGAAATAGGATGCTGGAGGATTGTGGTCAGGTTGAGGCCTGGAGAATCAATAGGAATAGACTGTAAAAGCTTGGCAAGAAGTGATAAAGGGAAGTAAAACAGCTGGATTTAGGAGATTTCCCTAGGGAGGGGAACAGTCCAGAGGTGATTAGATTTCCAGCCTGGAAGATGGAGCTGACGGCATTTGCTGAAATCAATCAGGAGAGGAATACTACATATCAAAGACGCAGTAAGCTTAGGTGGTGGGTGGGAGATGAATGTAGTTTGGATGTAGGTTTGAGGAAATTTAGGTGGAGGGTTGAGTAGACTATTGAAAATGGAGTTCTCAAGTTCATGGCAATGGACTAGATTACTTGGGAAGAGAACCAAGGACAGGGCCTTTGAGGCCTAAGGAATTGAGGAGGAAATTAAGAGGAGGAAAAAGATCCACTCAGGTCTCAAATCTGCAATAGTAATAAACCACAGATATTTCTTCTTTCCTTATAAATTCTTCAAAAACATTATAGTATCAAAAAAAAATAAAGAAAGAAAGAAAGAAAAGTCAACGACTAGCCCTGACTCAGTTATTGTACTTTGCTACGGGACGGCCTTTCATGTCATTAATACCTGGCATCAGGCTGCTGCCAATCATGACAGTTACCACACTAGGTGGTTTCTTCATCTGCCCAAACAGATGCCCATTTGTAAGATGCAGGAGAGGAAAAATCAAGGCTGGGTCTATAAAGAAGTAAAGAAGAGCAAAAATAGGCTTTTTTTTTTGCCCCATTGCTCTGTATGTCCTGATTCTTGCAGGCAAACTAATAGATGTTTGGAGAATGTAAGAAAACAGAAGCAGCAGCACACGTCTCTCTGTCACGATTTTCTGTCCTACAAAAAGGCACAAATGAGAATCTGACTCAAGGTAAAGAAAGCATCTTTTATAGTTTTATTGGTCTATTAAGTTAATTGAGGTAAAGAAACTTTTTAAAATTTACAAGCTAATAGTTTATCAAGCAATACAAATTCTTTTGTTTACCTCAAAACGTAATACTAATCCCATAGTAAACAACAGAATTTTTTATACACCAAAATATGGGGGAAAAAAAAGTGGACAAAAGCATTGTGCCAGCATCAAAAGTTCAACAAAAACAATCCCCCTCCCCATTTTACAATCTCTAGGTTTCATAACAAAGACAAAAAGGCGATATTCTGTGTAAAGTTTGGTAGCTTCATGAAACAAAAGATAAATCACTTATCCACACACATTCCCTCAAGCACTTTTTTTTGTTCACAGCTTTTATTTTGGCTTAATGGCAGCAAGGAGAGAAGATAACATTTACACAGAGGACTGTCACTATCTCAGAAGGTGGATTTTGTTTTCCTTTTAAAATTTTAAACATAAGGAATGACTTCTAAAAATAAGAAATACAGTCTGTAATTTGGACATGTTCTAAGCAAAAGGGTTTTAAAATCTCATCTTTAACAGTTAAAATGCAAGTTAGAAAGTCTGCTGGCAGTTTCTTGTATGGGAATATATCAGATGTACGTCATCTCCCAACGCATTCCCAACTCAGAGGGGACGGGGACAGGCACACAGAAGTACAAGGGACAGGGAATTGACTGGACAGAACCAAAACCTCAGGGGTGTCCACATGAACAGTGCTGACTGTTAAGAGATGCTGGTTTGTTATTCAGTGAAGGCCCAGGTGACAGAGCCGGTGCTTTGCCATACTCATTTCACATTTTTATTTGAGTCTAACTTCCTCTCTCATTTGCATATGAAGCCCTTCCCACTTCCTCCTTCCAGTATGGTTTCTGATTGAAGGGTTGGTGTAAGACTGTGAACAAGCCTGTCCAACAGGGATGTGATAGGAGTCACCTGCTGTGACCCAGCCCACAGAGGGCCAGACTCACCTGGTGAGGGGGTGTGGCTTCTGGGAGAGGTACACATACAATACTCTTCATCACTGGTTATCATAGTAACAGCTCTGCTAAAATGGACGTGAGTCAACATAATAGGTTTTATATGTTTTTGGCATTTCAACCTGTGGAGAATTTCTACCTGAAACATGCTGCTGAGGTCCCCACAGCATCTTAAAAAGTTGTTCTACAGGATCAAGGTCAACCTTTAATATTGTCATAATCTATAGAGTACCTTGTAGCTATATGATTTGTCCATGCTGATACTGTATCCTCTAAAATCCAAAGTATGCCAACATGGCATGAAATTAACCTTTTGCACTTAAAAAAAGAAGTTTTGTGGTCCCTGTGTTTTCTTACATTATCAAAAATATCATTTGGCAGTAGCAATATTGAGTTTTAGTTTTTTCCTCCCAAAAGGCAACCTTCGTGATGACCCTCATTTTCTTGCTTAAGAGGACTGAGGACTATGTTAGGTATTTATTGTTTAAGCTAAACAACTGATTATATCTCTAAAATTCTTTCTACCCAGAATTTTAAAAACACTAGTTAAAGAATAAGGCATATTAGTAAGTGTGGACAAATTCTCAAAAAAGTAGGGCTGGACATGTAACAGTCTGTGGCATTCTTTAAATTCTGCATTTGTTGATTTTCAAGTGCTAAGTACACAGAATGTTTATGTACAAGACAAATTTCTTATTGGTTTGTTAAAGTGATTTATTTCAAAGCAGTTATAGCACTTATTTACAGACTGGCTATAGTAGCAAAAACTACCTGGATAATTTATTTTTCTGCCCCATAAAAAGGATTAGAAAGACAGTCATACCCAGGGTACACTTCATACCAAATGACTAAGAAAGAACAGTCAATCCCCCAGCAACAAAGCCATCACCCAACTGTCTAACACAGACAGCCCCTGCACATACTCTGATGTGCCAAGTAACTATAGGGTGACCAGATAGCCTTAAAACAACAAAAAAACCTGACAACCTATAGGGTGGTCAGTGGAAAAATTGAGTTCCTGGTTAGTTTACTGAATTAAAAAACCACAAAGAAGAGAACAACTCCAACATACTCAACTCAATCTGTAAGGCTGGCCCAGGAGAGAGCATCTTCCTCAAATTGAAAAATGCCACCCAGCTGCTATCCCAACAGAGAATATGTAAGAATGAGAGAGGACCCCCAATCTCTTGCCACCCTGAGTGAGCAGCATATCCAAATTCCCATCATGATTTTGTAAATGAGAGAAGCCAGAGCAGTGCTACCCTGGCCATATAATTATTAGATGACCCCGTTTCCACAGGCCCTTAGAGTAGGCATCTGGGAAGGTGAGGTCCACACAGGTGTGTCCTGCCCCGACCACAGGCAGCCCATCTGAGAGGAGCCACCCTGAGGAGCACCATCCAGCCGGGGCAGAGCCCAGCTCACACCCATCTGGACACCTGCACTGAAGAGGCCAGAGAAGCCCTCGGAGGCCAGCCCTGACGTCTGCCCCTCCTCCCTCCCAGGCTCAGGACAGGGCATAGACAATGACTGTCCTGCGGTCCGATGTGTGGTGTCCACACAGAGCCAGTGCCTGTGATGCTGTCAGTGTCAGAACCAAGTCACACAGACTCTGGATGCTCCTTGGGTGACACCCCAGGAGAGAAACGCCACTTGCTGACTACCACGTTGTCATCTCTCTTCTGAAGCAGAATGTCCCATCTTTTATTACAAAAGATGGCCTCATGAGCAGGGAGCAGCAGGTATGCACTAAATTTCACAATGGGAAGTGGTGACTGAGGAAACACGTTCAACTCAACATCATCTTACTAGGATATGCTCCTCCGGGTAGGGCTGAAATTTGGCATCAAAAAAAACATAGTCTACATTCACCGTGATACCTACAGTCATGCTGGCCTGTTATTTCAGTGAAAGAAAGGTGTCTGGTCAGTTGAATGAGTGGCCTGCTGAAACACAGAGCTACTCTCCTCTACGGTCACACTTTACGGTCACCAGGAATCATTGCAAAGCCTCATGAAAGGATAAGACCCAACCTCATTTAAGGGGCAGTGATTCCTTGCTTGGAGCAGAATAGCCTAGAATATTCTTGGGGATCTACTGTGTTAATAAGGAAGAGTAGTGTCCATACTTGCTACAAATCACAAACATCATTTCCATTTCTAAAATCTGCTCAGTTTCTCAGAATCCACTCTCCTGCCTCAGCCTGGATTCTTAACCTGAGTGAATGAAACTTTTCATTTCCCAGGCCCAGGGCAGTTGCTAGGGAGGACCCGCCACCCACTGCCATGTGCTCAAGCTTCAAAACCTGTCTATGTCCATCTGCCTGAGGTAAAGGGTACCTTCAGTGAAAAACCTCATGAAAAATAAGCTAGAAGTCAGGGATCTCAGGGCCACCATTTTGTGGAGCCAGGAAGGATTAGGTGATAAAACCTCTCCAAGGTAGTCTTTGGCACCAAAGTCTCCAAGTGACACTTCTAGGAGGTCTCCTCTGCACTTGATCTAGAGAAAGAAGCAAATGCTTGGGGCTGTTGATGCTCAGAGGCCCAAGGGAGCCAAGGAGGTGGGAAGGGACTACCTACTGTCCCCTTCCTTGGGACTAGCCTCCTCATCCCTTGGATACCAGCCTGAAGGCAGGGGACAAGAGTCTCTTCTCTTTCAGGACTATTTCTCCAAGGAAGTCTGTAAAGTACACTGGTTTTCCTGGCTTTGCTATCAATAGCATTCCTAGAGGACAGAAAGTGTGCCTTGTTCCAGCTCTTTCTGGTATCTTAAAGTACAAGGCATTGCACGGGGACCAAACAAATAGAACAAGACAGAATCCCAAGATCCCTGGATCCCTTCAGAGCCAGTTTTCTGCCCTCCCATGAGGACAGGGAATGACTGTGCAAGCCATGCCCCTCTCCCCATCTCCCAGGGAGAAACCTGGTGACTTTTTTTGGGGGGGGGAATGCTTCCTTCTTTCACAACGAACCATTATATGGGAATGTTTTGGGGCTTTGGCAACTAGCAGGTGATTTCCTATAACTCTCTCCACAATTCACTCCAAGCATTCAGGACCATGGACAACATCTTTAAAGCACATATTCCACATGCGGAAGCTTCACGTGTCCCCCAAATATGAGCATTTGCTGTTGGGCTGGTCTGGTATCTTCTGCCCAAGAGCGGCAGGGGACTGTGAGCTCACCATCAGACACACACTCTGATGCTCCCAGCACAGCGGCAGGCCAGACCCAGCGTCCATCCCTACACCAACACGGAGGCTTAGAGGTAGAGTGAAATGCTGAGTCACCACTGGGGGGGATACAGGTTGTTCTCACCCTTCTGCTCCAATCGTTTCTAATTGTACCGAACTGAAAATTCACATCAAAGGATTTTGGAATGGCACAAATGGGGTTTGACAGTACAGGCAAGTACCAACTGATGTAAGAATTATCATTTAAACTGCGGTGTTGCCAAACTTGATGAAACAGAACCGAACCAGTCTGTGCTGTTCAACTGCTGTACCGACAGAACCACAGCTGTGGCCGATGCAAGGTCTGCCCTGCAGTTAGGAGTGGGATGGAGTGACTCCAACAGGCTGCATGTTGGCCAGTATTTGCAGGTGAACTTGCAGGCGCAGTGTGTTAACACAGCTGTTTCATTAAAAACAAAGACCCTCGGCTTGGCGCCTGTGGCTCAATCGGCTAAGGTGCCAGCCATGTACACCTAAGGTGGTAGGTTTGAATCCCCAGCCCGGGCCCGCCAAACAACAATGATGGCTGCAACCAAAAAATGGCCGGGCGTTGTGGCGGGCGCCTGTGGTCCCAGCTACTTGGGAGGGGGAGGCAGGAGACTCACTTGAGCCCAGGAGTTGGAGGTTGCTATGAGCTGTGATGCCATGGCAATCTACCCAGGGGGATAGCTTGAGGCTCTGTCTCAATTAAAAAAAAAAAAAAAAAAACAAAGACCCTCCACCGTTTATTAGGCTCAGATTTAGTTTTATAGGGATGAGCTGCAGGTTAAAGGACACAATATGACATTAAGTAGCTTCATTTCAGGAGGGAAAAAATGAACAAGAAGATAGAGCCTTATTGACTGTTTTGTGATGTGAAAAGTAAACCTGGTGATAGTTTGAAATGAAGGCTTTAAACACAGCCAGCAGTCCCCAAGAACGTGGCTACCAGTTGAGGAGATTTTAACTTAACTAAAAGCAAAGAGTTCATGGTTATGCTTGTTGTCTTTGAGGCCTGTCCAGATACTGACTTTTCTTCCTGATGAGGAAATGTTACAGGTTAAAGCACTTTATGTAGAACATTCACATGGAGTTTACAGATTTCAGCTGTGTCATAACAATACAACATACCAGCCCTCTCACCAAAAGCTTGCCCCAACATTCAGCGGACACAGTAGGAAATATCCAACTAGCTCTTTTTGGTGAGATAAAGGCAAATTGCACAAAGCAGACGCTAGAGGTGGGGTTTGGTATATGCCCACTGATCTCGACAAGCACAGTGAGCTTCTCAGACTTCACGATGACAGATACTCCCTAACGGACCTAATCCCTGCTCTGATGACAATTAACAAGCAAAAGAAAAACACTGAAGACCTCCACAGAGAAAGATGCACCTTTTTTTTTTTTCATCTTACACAAAAGTTTCCCATCTATTGCATTCTCGTGTCAGAAGCCAGTCCAGAGAGCAAGCCCCTCAGATCCCCAAGGCATCGCATGAGGACAAGGACCAGGGCCGCTCCCTCAGGCGCGGATGCATATTGACACTGATTCAAATGTCCCTACGCAAAACCGAAACAATAAAATAGGTATCACTCATCACAAGCAGGCAGCAGGCCACACTCACAGCTACAGGCCACTGTACATTAAGGACTTTCCACGGAGGCGCCCACACCTCCTTCTAGACTGAGACAGAGCAATGTCCACAGAGCTCAATTCCAGAGCCGCTGCCTTCTGTTTCTGCCTCCTTTTGAGTCCTTAGAAAGCAGGACCTGGGTTCTCTCCTACAACAGGTGAGGAAACCCCCAGAAAGTAAACCGTCGTGAAATGTCAGGACGCCACTGTGGGTCCCTGACCCTCGGCTGCAGCTCTTCACAGCGCTCCGCTGGGCAGGTTCCTTCATGCCCCGGAGGGACGCCGCGTTAGCTGAGAGACGCTTCCAGCCTCCCAGAATCCACCAAGGAATAAATACTAATTGGAAACAACCGTGGGGTGAGGTGGAGGGGCGGGAACGACACAAATGAGAGATGCCTCTGCGGTGGTGCTTTTCCCAGCGCTGCCTCTCCGGCACTGCAGGGATGTTCCGGGAAGGGGTGCCATGCCCTGTGTAGGTAGAAGAGTCTCTGTCCCCAGAAGCAACTTACTTGGCCTCTTGTTTCTCCTGCAGTAGTGGAATAATTGACTCCCACGCCGTGAGGCACTGAAATGACAGGACACGCACACAGCGTCAGCACCGAGTTTCAGATTTCAGCATCAGCTTCCTAACTCTGCTCTCCTCTCCCCGTCCATCGTCAACCCGCTGCGCTGCCTTTGCTAACAACCCCTACACGCGTCCTACCCACATGGTCCGTAACTAGCACACACAGGGGAGGTGACAGGTATTGGCTGTGAATGCACATCTGAAGCTCAGATCCTGCAAGTGGAAATGGATTCACTGGAAGACGTTCTTTCCCTTGAAAAAGCAGAAGGGAAACCAGGCAAGAAGCCTTTGCTGCAGCCGCAGGCTGGGTCTCAGCAGGACAGAGACACTGCTGCAGGTGTGGGTGGTGTTTACCTAAGGACGGAAATCCTAACTGGAACAGGCCAGCCACCTGGCTCAAAGGGGGGGCGTGAAACCCAGCCTTCCTCACCCACTCAGATTTGCTTCTCTGGGCCACTCTTGGATCTCTCAGAAGGGAGAATGGGGAGAGGGGACCTGAGTTTTCTTATGACCAAACACCATGAGGTACTTTCCATTCATATCACCAGTCCTCACTCTCCTCTATGAAGAATTACCATCACACATATACATCCATTTCATAGATGGGGAAATGAGACTCAGGTAAATGACAGCCCAGACACACAGCACGTGCATGGCAGAGCTCATGACTCCCCAAACAAATGTCCTTTCTACTGCACCAATCTCTTTGTGTTTCAGATCCTTGTGAGAGGCCAAGAACCCAGAAGACTCTGGCATTGTTGTCTGAGAGCACTCTGTTTACCAGAAACCATCCTCCCTTTGAGCTGTCTCTTGTATAACAAGAAGGACAGGTGAATTGCATGAGGCCCTTTTTAGAAGCAGCCTAGGAGTAGAGGACTTAGTCCTGAGTCGTTTGGGAAGGAGTTCTGAGAAGGCTGGAGGAGAGACATCCCTGGGTCAGGCAGGGAAGGGGGCTGGTGAAACAGCTTCAACTCCTTCATGGTGACTCTGATGTTAGAAGGGAAGTCAGGCTCAGAAGCTCACCCTATTTACAGAAGGCAGTGTGGGATCCACGCATTCTGGGTCCTGCTCTCTTCCTGGGCCATCACCTAAGATCTGGAAGGGTCTTCCTACATCAGCCACAAGGAATCAAGGCCATACCAGTTTTCTTTTGGTCTCAAATGCACCCAACTCCTCCCTACCCCAGGGACCTGCATAAGTTGTTTCTATTGCTTAGAACACATGTTCCCCAAGTCTTTGTCTGTGAGACTCAGAGTAAAAGTTCTCCCTTCGGACTGGGCTTTCCTGCCTACTCCACCTGCTTCTTCCCCTGACTCCCCCCTGCCTCCAGGTCTGCATTATGCCGCTTGTACTTTCGCCCACAGGTTCCTGTTCTTGGGCATTTTTGCTTAACGTACATCCTTTATTAACCCAGGTGGCCTTAAGCACAGGAATCCTATTGTTATCAATGTTGTACACACAGTCCCCTGCCCACAGCAAGCGCACAGAAACTATCTGTTAAGTAGTTGTAGGAGACAAGACTGGGCCAAGACCACACCCCTGTTGTAGTGCACGGGAAGACAGCTAAGGACAGACTGGCCTAGGTGAGTCCTAGGGCCAGGGCTTTGGAAATGCAGGGATTCATCACTCAGATGAGTGATAAGTGATGAATCACTCAGATACATATTTCATCTAGGAGGTTCTTTAGTAGTGGGAAGGCCGTTGAACAGGGCAGGGAAGGTGAGGGAGACCTGGAGGGAAGGCACATTGCCCGAGAGCCCACCACACCCCAGGTGTGTTTTGGGTGCTCACACGTATGTTATTTCATTGTATCTTTACAATCGTTCATTGGGGAAGGATCCCTCCCACTTTATAGATGAAGAAACAGGCACAGAGGCACCTCATTAATGGCCCAATCAGTTAAGAAACAAAAGAGGCTTTGACTTCACATGCAGTGATCTTCCCACCTTTGGGCAGGCAGGACTGTTCGGAGAACAGGTGACCCTCCCCTCCTCGCCCCCCAGGCTGACAGTGTATCAGAACCGTTTGGACTTGTAGACCTATCAGAACTGATTCTGATATCTAGTTGGGTCACTCACAAGCTGTGTAACCTTGGGCAGGTTTCTTCAAGCTTTAGGAATCATAAAATCTGCTTCACAGTGTTATGGTGGGGGCTACATTATAAAGATGACACATACGGCTCGGCGCCTGTGGCTCAATCGGCTAAAGCGCCAGCCACGTACACCTAAGGTGGCGGGTTGGAATCCCCAGCCCCGGCCCGCCAAACAACAATGATGGCTGCAACCAAAAAATGGCCAGGCATTGTGGCGGGTGCCTGTGGTCCCAGCTACTTGGGAGGTGGAGGCGGGAGACTCGCTTGAGCCCAGGAGTTGGAGGTTGCTATGAGCTGTGATGC
>CAUYQV010168724.1:0-21501 GCA_963574575.1 Galagoides demidoff
CTGTGGTCCCAGCTACTTGGGAGGCAGAGGCAGGAGACTCGCTTGAGCCCAGGAGTTGGAGGGTGCTATGAGCTGTGATGCCATGGCACTCTACCCAGGGGGATAGCTTGAGGCTCCGTCTCAAAAAAAAAAAAAAAAAAAGACCTAAATAACACAATCAACCAATAGGATCAAAATGGCATATCTTCAATACTCCACCCAACAACAGCAGAATACACATTTTTCTTTTTCAACAGCCAGGTAAGATTCACAAATATAGGTCTTATCCCGGACCATAAAACAAGCCTCATTATAGTTAAAAGAATGGAAAACATACAATGTGTTTTCTGATAATACTGTAATCAAACTAGAAATCAATAACAGAAAAACAACATGAAAATATCTAAATGTGTGAAAATTAAACAACTAATTTTTTTATTAAGCCATGGGTTATAAAAAAAAAAAAGAAGTCTCAATGGAAACCAAACATAACTTTGAATGGAATAAAAATTAAAATATACCAATTTGTGAGATACAGCTAAAGCAGTGCTGGGAAAGAAATTTAGAGCAATTAACACTGACATTAGAATGAGAAAGGTTTCAAATCAGTAATCAGAGTTTCTACCTCAAGAAATGAGAAAGAGAAATATAAACCCAAATCAAGCAGGAAAAAGGAAATAATAAACATCAGAGCATAAATCAATGATGATTAGTAGCAAAACAATAAAGAAAATTAAGGAAACAAAAAGTTGGGTGGCACCTGTGGCTCAGTGGGTAGGGCGCTGGCCCCGTATACCAAGGGTGAAAAGTTCATACCCAGCCCTGGCCAAACTGCAACGAAAAAAATAGCCAGGATTTGTGGCAGGCGCCTGTAGCCCCAGCTACTGGGGAGTCTGAGGCAAGAGAAATCACCTAAGCCCAGGAATTGGAGGTTGCTGTGAACTACTGCGATGCCACAGCACTCTACTGAGGGTAATAAGGTGAGATCCTGTCTCAAAAAAAAGGAAACAAAAAGTTATTTAGAAAAATAAAAAAAGAGAGAGAGAAACCTCTAGCAATAATGACAAGGGGAGAGAGACAAGACACAAATCAACATTCTGGGAATGAAATAGATGATATCACTATAGATCCTACAACCATTAAAATATAACAGGGGACTACTACAAACTATTTTGCACTGATAAATTAAACAACTTAGAAGAAACAGGCAAAATCCTTGAAAACACACCAGCAAACCCAGCAAACTTAAATAAGAGAAAGTAGAAAATCTGAATAGCTCTACAACTATGAGAAATTGAAGTTATAGTTTAAAAACTCCTAAAAAATAAACTTCCAGGCACAATTTCATTGGAGAATTCTACCAAAACCTAAATAACTAGCATAACTTTACATAAACTGTTCTAGAAAACAGAAGAGGAAGGAGCATTTTCTAATTTATTTCAGGAGGTCACTGTTACTATGGTACTAAAACCAAGACAGCACAAAAAGAAAAGTACAAACCAATGTCACTCTGGAAATTAGATGCAAAAACCCTCAACAACATAATAGCGAACTAAATCTAACAGTGTGTAAAAATATGAGTATAGTGGAAAAATAAATGTCCAACATTTATGTCCATAATGTCAACAATGTCCATAAATATGACTATAGTTGGACATAGAAACGTCCAAAAAGATGAATGGTTAAAGGAAATTTGGTAAATCCTTATAATGAAATATTATTCAGCCTTAAGAAAGAAGGAAATCTATAATATATAACAACATGGATGAAACTTAGGGCATTTTACTAAGTGAAATTAAGCCTGTTACATAAAGACAAGTACTACATGATTTCATTTATATGAAGTATCTTTTTATTAAATCATAACTGTATACATTGGTGCATTTATGGGGTACAATGTGCTGAGTTTATATACATTTTGGAATGTTTAAATTAAATTGGTTAACATAGCCTGCACCTAATCACTTACTTAATTATTGTGTTAAGAGATTTATACTCTACACTTTATAGGTTTTTTTTTTAACATATACATGGTTTCCACTTTTTGCCTTCAAAAAACTAAAAAGGCTTAAAATTTAATAACAATTAACAATGTTTAAGATAAGGACTAGAAACAAAAACCTCATAAAGAGCCAACAAAGATAAATACATTCAGAAAAGAAATCAGATGATTGCTGCAATGAAATATTGAGCAGTAATAATGATAATAATGCAAGAAAAGTAACATTCACATTGTCAAATAAGAGTTTATCTATCATAGAATGCTTTGACTCTGAGGTTCAGTATGGAGTCATCAGTTAACTTCTTATTTTTTTTCTAAAATCTTAAAAAATAGACAAATAATATTTATAAGTAAAAATAAAAGATAATTTCAAAAAAAAAAAAAAGATCATGCCAAATCTTATAGACAATAGAAAAAGAAGAAATACTTTAAAATCATTCTGCCTCATCTGGATACACCTGGTATTAAAGTTGGAAAAAATATGTTATTATAAAGGGAAATTACAAACATATTTCACTTATAAATGAGGATGCAATATCCTAAACAACATATTAATGCATTGAATTAAAAATTAATGTTTAAGTAATGTACTTTGGTCAAAATTAAATCAAATTTATGTGAGAATTAATCACTATTTTCTTTTTTTTTTCTTTTCCTTTCCTTCACCCCCTCCCTCCTTCTGTGTCATTAATTATCATTAATTGTCCTCATATCAAAGTTGAATACATAGGTCTCATACTTCTCCATTCCTGTGATGCTTCACCAAGAATAATGTGTTCCACCTCCATCCAGGTTAATACAAATGCTGCAAAATTTCCATTTTTCTAATGGCTGAATAGTATTCTATGGTATACATATACCACAGCTTGCCAATCCCTTCCTGGGTTGAAGGATATTTAGGCTGTTTCCACATTTTAGCAATTGTAGATTGAGCTACAATAAACAGTCTAGTACAAGTGTCTTTATAATAAAAGGGTTTTTTTCCTTCTAGATAGATACCCAGTAACGGAATTGCAGGATCAAATGGAAGGTCTAGCTTGAGTTCTTTGAGGGCTCTCCATACTTCCTTCCTAAAAGGTTGTATTAGTTTGCAGTCCCACCAGCAGTGTAAAAGTGTTCCTTTCTCTCCACATCAGGGCCAGCATCTGCAGTTTTGAGATTTGGTGATATGGGCCATTCTCGCTGGGGTTAGATGATATCACAGGGTGGTTTTAATTTGCATTTCTCTAATAATTAGGGATGAAGAGGATTTTTTCATGTGTTTGCTAGACATTCATCTGTCTTCTTTGGAGAAGGTTCTGTTCATCTCTCTTCTGCATTGATGTATGGGATTGTTGGTTTTTTTCTGTGGATTAAGTTAAATTCTGTATAGATCCTAGTTATTAAGCAGTTATTAAGCTTTTGTCTGATTCAAAATATGCAAATACCCTTTCCCATTGGGTAGGTTGTCTATTTGCTTTGGTTGTTGTCTCCTTGGCTGTACAGAAGCTTTTTAGTTTAATTAAATCCCATTTGCTTATTATTGCTGTTGTTGCTGTTGCCATGGCAGTCTTCTTCATAAAGTCTTTCTCCAGGCCAATATCTTCCAGTGTTTTTCCTATTCTTTCTTTGAGGATTTTTATTATTTCATGCCTTAAATGTAAGTCCTTTATCCATCTTGAATCAATTTTTGTGAGTGGAGAAAGGTGCGGGCCCAATTTCAGTCTTTTACATGTGGATATCCAATTCTCCCAGCACTATTTATTGAATAGGGAGTCTTTCCTCCAGTGGATGTTCTTGCTTGGTTTATCGAAGATTAGGTGGTTGTAAGTTGTTGGTTTCATTTCCTGGTTTTCTATGTGATTCCAAATGTCTATGTCTATTTTTGTGCCAGTACCATGCTGTTTTGACCACTATGGCCTTGTAGTACAGCCTAAAATCTGCTATGGTGATACCTCTGGCTTTGTTTTTATTACTAAGAACTGCCTTAGCTATATGGGTTTTTTTCTGGTTCCATACAAAACACAGAATCATTTTCTCCAAGTCTTGAAAATAGGATGTTGGTATTTTAATAGGAATAGCATTGAATCAGTAGATTGCTCTTGGAAGTATAGATATTTTAACAATGTTAATTCTTCCCAGCTATGAGCATTTAAGAAAATTATGAAACCGTAAGAAAGGAAATAGCACATGACTTTAACAAATGGAAGAACATACACTTAATAGTTTTGACATGCCCCCTTGCAATATGCACTATAGGTGTGGTTCCACTGTTTACTCTCCCCCCATCCACCTTTACCCCTGCCCTCCCTTCCCCCTCCTCTTCCCTCCTTCATCCTGGGCTATAATTGTGTTTTATCTTACATATGAAAGTGTGGGTAATTGTAAATTGGTTTCATAATCGTACTGAGTACACTGGATACTTTTTCTTCCATTCTTGAGATACTTTACTAAGAAGAATATGATCCAGCTCCATCTGTGTAAACATAAAAGAGGTAAAGTCTCCATCTTTTTTAAGGTGCATAATATTCCATGGTATACATATACCATAATTTATTAATCCATTCATGGGGCAATGGACACTTAGGTCTCTTCCATGACTTGACAATTATGAATTGAGCTTTAATAAATGATCTGGTGCAAGTATCTTTGTTGTAAAGTGATTTTTGTTCTTCTGGATATACACCTAGTAGAGGAATTGCAAGATCGAATGGCAGGTCTACTTTTAGTTCCCTAAGTGTTCTCCAAAACTCTTTCTAATAGGAGCATATTAGTTTACATTCCCACCATCAGTGTTCCCTTTTCTCCACATCCATGCCAACATCTGTAGTTTTGAGGTTTTGTTCTGTGAGCTACTCTTGCTAGAGTTAGATGATATCTCAAAGTGGTTTTGATTTGCATTTCTCTGATTTTTCCATATCTTTAAAGTATGACTACAGTGCTTTAATAAGGATTGCATTAAGGTTGTATATTGCTTTGGGTAGTATGGACATTTAACAATGTTGATTCTTCCCAGCCATGAGCATGGTATGTTTTTCCATTTGTTAACATCTTCAGCTATTTCTTTTCTTAGAGTTTCATAGTTCACTTTATAGAAATCTTTCACATCCTTTGTTAGGTAAACTCCCAAATATTTCATCTTTTTTGGCACTACTGTGAATGGAGTAGAGTCCTTGACTGTTTTTTCAGCTTGACTATTATTGGTATATATAAAAGCTACTGATTTGTGAGTATTGATTTTGTATCCTGAGACACTACTGTATTGCTTGATCACGTCTAAGCATTTTGTGGTTGAGTCCCTGGGGTTTTCTAGGTATAAAATCATATCATCCATGAAGAGTGAAAGTTTAATCTCTTCTGACCCTATATGGATTCCCTTGATTGCCTTCTCTTGTCTGATTGTGATGGCTAAGATGTCCATTACAATGTTAAAAAGCAGTGGAGACAATGGTCAACCTTGCCTAGTTCCTGATCTGAGTGGAAATGTTTTCAATTTTACTCCATTCAATACGATATTGGCTGTGGACTTGCTGTGGATGGCCTCTATCAGTTTAAGAAATGTCCCTTCTATACCTATTTTCTTAAGTATTCTGATAATGAAAGGATGCCAGATATTATCAAAAGCTTTTTCTGCATCAATTGAGACAATAATATGGTCTTTGTTTTTTATTTTGTTTATGTGATGTATTATATTTATAGATTTATGTATATTGAACCAGCTTTGAGACCCTGGGATAAAACCCACTTGGTCATGGTGTTTAATTTGTTTGATGTATTGCTGGATCCTGTTTGCTATGATCTTATTGGATATTTTTGCATCTGTATTCATTAAAGATATTGGCCTATGATTTTCTTTTCTTGTTTTGTCTTTTCCTGGTTTGGGGATCAGGGTGATATTTGATTGGAAAAGGTTATGTAATACAGGTACTAGTGCCTCTTTTAAGGTTTGGTAGAATTCTGATGTGAAGCCATCTGGTCCCAGACTTTTCTTTTTGGGGAGATTTTGTATAGTTGATGCTATTTCAGTACTTGATATAGGTCTATTTAACATTACCAATTCTTTCTGGCTGAGTCTAGGAAGGTGGCATGCTTCTAAGTATTGGTCTATTTCCTTAAGATTTCCATATTTCTGAGAATAGAATTTTTTGTAGTACTCTTTAAGGATTTTTTGAATTTCTGAGGTATCTCTTGTTATTTCATCTTTCTCATTTCTGATCAATGATATTAGGGATTTTACTTTTCTGTTTCTGGTTAGGTTAGCCAAAGGTTTATCAATTGTTAATCTTTTGAAAAAACCAACTTTTTGATTCATTGATCTTTTGAATAATTCTTTTGTTTTCAATCTCATTTAATTCTGCTCTAATTTTGGTTATTCCTTTCTTCTGCTGGGTTTGGGATTGGAATGTTCTTCCTTTTCCAGTTGCTTGAGATGTTCCATTAACATCCAGATGTTCCATTGACTTCTTCTCTTTCCGTTCTCTTAAGGAAGGCTTGCAGTGCTATAAATTTCCCTCTTAGGATTGCCTTTGCAGTATCCCATGGGTTCTAATAACTCATATCTTCATTATCATTTTGTTCCAAAAATTTGGTAATTTCCTTCTTAATCTCATCTATGACCCAGCTATCATTCATCATAAGCTTATTTATTTCCATGTCTTTGTATGAGTATGAAGATTGCTGTTGCTTTTGAGTTCAACTTATTCTGTGATGGTCTGAGAAAATAAAAGGAATCATTTCTATTCTTTTAAATTTGCTGAGGTTAGACTTGTGACCTAAGATGTGGTCAATTTTGGAGGATGTTCCATGGGCTGATGAGAAGAATGTGTATTCAGTTTTGTTAGGAGGAAATGTTCTGTGGATGTCTGTTGAATTCAGATGTTGTGTGGTGAAGTTTAAGTCTAAAATTTCTTTGTTTAGTTTCTTTTTTAAAATATATCATTTATTTATTTAATTTTGTTGTTGTTGTTGTTGCGGTTTTGGCTGGGGCCAGTTTTGAACCTGCCACCCTCAGTATATGGGACCAGTGCCCTATTCCCTGAGCCACAGGCACTACCCACTTTGCTTAGTTTCTTATTGAAGGATCTATCCAACACTGCCAAAGGGGTGTTAAAATCTCTGACTATTGTGTTGTGGAGGAAATCAAGTTGCTCATGTCTGTTAGAGTCTCTCTTATAAATTGAGGCACATTCTGGTTGGATCTATAAATGTTAATAATTGAAATCTCATGTTGAGTGTTGCCCTTAACAAATATGAAGTGACCATCCTTATCTTTCCTTCCTTGTGTTGGTTTAAAGCCTATTGTATCTGC
Organism: Galagoides demidoff; assembly: GCA_963574575.1. Classification (NCBI taxonomy): domain Eukaryota; kingdom Metazoa; phylum Chordata; class Mammalia; order Primates; family Galagidae; genus Galagoides; species Galagoides demidoff. The sequence goes on from CAUYQV010168724.1 coordinate 7,269, forward strand.
GAATAAAATTGCAACACCTGCTTTTTTCAAATTTTCATTTGCCTGAATTATAGATGACTATCCTTTCACCCTGAGTCTAGTTTTATCCTTTAAGGTAAGATGAGATTCTTGTATGCAGCAGGTATCTAGTCTAAGTTTATGTATCTAGTCAGCCTACCCACCTCTTTAGAAGACAATTTAAACCATTCACATCAATTGAGAGAATTGATAAGCCTGGCAGGGTTTGGGGTGTCAAGTTTTTTGAAAGCCCAGTGGACGTTTTTAATCCTTTCACCACTGTGGAAGTTGGGTTTTGATCAAAAATTTCTGAATGAGTTTACTTTGGTGGTACAGCATTGTGCTGATCATTGTGCAAGATGGGTCTGAGAATATCCTGGAGAGCTGGTTTAGTTATGGTGAATTTCTTCAACATATATATGTCATTAAAGTATTTGATTTCTCCATCCAATTTAGCTGGATACAGGATCCTGTGCTGAAAGTTGTTTTGTTTTAGGAGATTGAAGGTCGATGACCATCTTCTTCTGGCATTAAAAGTTTCAGTAGGGAGATCTTCAGTCATTCTAATATTCTTCCCCTTGTAGGTTATGATTTTCTTATGTCTGGCTCCTTGCAGGATTTTCTCCTTCATATTAACTTTGGTAAAGTTAATTATACAATTTGTCTAGGAGATGCTTTGTTTGGATTGAGTCTTGCTGGAGTTCTGAAACTGTCTGCTATCTGAATTTCAGTATCTCTTGCCATACTTGGGAAATTTTCATTGATTATATCTTGGAGTAGACCATCTGTGCCTTTAGGAACATCCTCTTCACCTTAGGGATTCCTATAAGGCAAATGTTTGCTCTTTTAGAGTGGTCCCACAACTCTCTCAGGGAGATCCATTTTTGCTCTCCACTTCTCTGCCTCTTTGAACATTTGAGAGTGTTCAAAAGCTTTGTCTTCAATGTCAGAGATCCTTTCTTCTGCCTGCTCCATTCTGTTACTAAGGGATTCTACTATATTTTTCAGATCTTTGAGGGCTGTAACTTCTTGCTTCATTGTAAGTAAATTGTTGGAGATTTTGTCTTTGAATTCATTGAATTCTTGAGACAACTTTTGAACTATTCCTTGAATTTCTAATTCCAACTTTACTTCCAGTCTATGAACTCAATTTCTGATATCTCAGCCATTTGTTTATGAATGGGATCTTCTGTTGTGTCTCCTTTGTCATTTCTTGGGGGAGTTGATCTACTCTGATTATTCATGTTGCCAGTGTATTTCTTCTGATTCTGTTCAATCTATGAACTCAATTTCTGATATCTCAGCCATTTGTTTATGAATGGGATCTTCTGTTGTATCTCCTTTGTCATTTCTTGGGGGAGTTGATCTACTCTGATTATTCATGTTGCCAGTGTATTTCTTCTGATTCTGCCCCATGATTATTTTTTACCATCTGGCTAGAGAAGCTGGTACGGTGAAATTGAATTGAGGGCTCCTGGAGTTATAATTAACCAACCCTTTACCAAAAATCTGGGACTGGTAACTATGGTTTTTTCCCTATATCTTTTACAAAGGTCCCATTCAGTACTGTAGCCTGAGGCTCTGGGGACCTTCTTGATGTGATGGGGCTAGGTCGCTCTGTCTTGTATTCAGCTATTCTCTATCCAAACCTAGTGAATACATGGCTTTGGGCTGAAATTTCAGCTGTGGAGGAATATAAGTAACTAAGACACCCCACCCCCACAAGCAACAACTGGAAGAGGAGAATCAGCCCCTCCCACTACAATGCAATCAGGGCACAACCTTGGAGAGTCCCTGGGTGATCGGCTCAGGTCAAGAGTTCCAGACCAGCTGTCCCAGTCAGCACAAACACAGATAAAGTGGGAGAGTTCAAAAGGTCTCCAGCAACTAGACAACAGGGGTCCATTGGCAGCTCAAATGTGACTCTCTCTGGTGCTCCACAGAGTTGGAAAGGCTCACCCAGCAAATAAGTTAGTCCAGGAAGGCTAATGCCTCCTTCCCCACCTTGGACCTCTGTCCCACCCAGTCTCTGGTAACCACACAGGGCTGTGGCCCAGTTCCCTCCAATGAGCAAATGCACCAGGGATTTGCACCTGCCAGAGTCAAAGGGTTGTCAATGCCTCCTTGGCCAGGCTGCCACACTCAGCCACCAGCTGGCAGGGTGAGCTGGAGCCTGACTACCTTAGATGCTCAATGGAAACTGGGTAGTGTTCCACCTGAGTTTGTTTTAAGCCAGAGGTTAACAAAGCAACAAATATTTTTCTCCTCTAGAGGCTGTGCCTCTGCTCTTCTGATACCCAGCCACACTGCTCTTCTGATACCCCTGGCTCCCTCTGGCAGTCCACAGAATTGGGGAGGTTACTCTCCAAAATTTGACTCATGCAGGATTGCTCTACTATCACTGATGCTACATGGTACGTACCTCTTCACATGTTCCTGAGTCTCCACCTGCCACTGTTTTTCACTTTCACAGAGCCAGGCCAGACACCCTCCCCCCGTGCCTTTCTGCACTACTGGATTCACTGTTTCAGTGCAGCTGCGCTGCCGCAGCCCATGCAATACCCAGCCCTAGCAAAGGACCATGGACATTCTGGTCTCTGCAGGGATTGGGCTTCTAGACCACCAGGCAAGGTGGTAAGGGTGGATTAGGAGTTCAAAATGGCAGGGAAAATATTTGTTCAACTTTCATGCCAGGCAAGAGAATGTCCAGGTTCACAGCAGGGTCTCTCTGGAGAAGGAGTCCCAGCCTCCAGCGAGTGTCTCCCATGGGGTGAGACAAGAGGTCTTTGGTTCACTGCTCACTTCTAGAGATCACACAGCAAGCCACTCTCTTGGGGGAGGGGATGGACATTTGTCCTCTTTGGGCTAGGTTTTGTACTGGAAATTTGCTTCCTTGGAGTCACAGCTTGCCTCAGCAGGGATGATGTGCAGTTATCAATCTTCTCTTTCAGCTCAGCTCCCAGCCTTCACCTTTACTGGATTATTTCTGGCCATTATCTCTCCCTCTGGCTGGGAGCTTCTATTGCAAACTTGCTCCAGTAGGCCACCTTCCCCTCCCCCTATATGAAGTATCTATAGTAATTAAATTCATCACTCTATTTACATGGAGTAAAAAGAGTGAAACAGTGGTTGCCAGCGTCTGGAAGGAATACGAATTCATGATTTTTAAAAATCTCAGCAAGACAGGACAGAGGGATATTACCTCAACTAAATAAAAAACATCTATAAAAATCCTAAAGCTAACACACTTATTGTAGAAAGACTGAATCCTTTCCCTACTAAGATTAATGAACTGCCAGCCACGTACACCTAAGGTGGCGGGTTCGAATCCCCAGCCCAGGCCGGCCAAACAGCAATGATGGCTGCAACCAAAAAATGGCCAGGCGTTGTGGTGGGTGCCTATGGTCCCAGCTACTTGGGAGGCGGAGGCAGGAGACTCGCTTGAGCCTAGGAGTTGGAGGTTGCTATGAGCTGTGATGCCATGGCACTCTACCCAGGGGATAGCTTGAGGCTCCGTCTCAAAAAAAAAAAAAAGGCAAGGATGTTTGCTGTCACCACTATAATTCAACACACTAGTGGAAGTTCTAGCAACCGCACCAAGAAACAAAAATATATAAAAGCATACAAATTGGGAAAGAAGAAATTAAATTATGCTATCTGTAGATAACATAATAGCCTATGTAGAAAACTCCAACTAATCTACATAAAGAAAAAAAGAACTCCTAGAACTAATAAATGAATTCTGCAAAGTCAGAGGACACAAAGATCTATTGTATTCCTATTTCATAAAAATGGATATGCATAAACAGGAATAAAAAGCACAATAGAAAAACTGCTGGAATTAATAAGTGATTATAGTGTGATTGTAGGACAAAAGGTTAATATACAAAAGTCAATTATTTTCCTATGTACAAGCAAACAAGTGGAATCTTAAATTAAAACCATAATGTCATTTATAGTAACATCTCCCAAAATAAAAGACTTAGGTATAAATCTAGGAAAACATGTAAAATACGATATGATAAAAACTCCCAAATGTTGATAAAAGAAATCAAAGAATTAAATAGAGAGATATTCCACATTCATTGACAGGAAACACAATAGCATCAAAATATCAGTTCTTCCCAGTGTAATCTACAGATTCAATGCAATCTTGACCAAATCCCAATAGGCAATTTTGTGGATATTGACAAACTGATTCTACAGTTTATATGGAGAGGCAAAAGACCTAGAATAGCCAATATAATATGAAAGGGAAAAACAAAGTTGGAGGACTGACACTATGGGACTTCAACTCTTAGTTTAAAGCTACAGTTATCAAGACAGTGTGTTATTGGCAAAAGAATACAGAAATAGATCAATGGAATCTAATAGAAAGCCCAGAAACAGACTGATCAGTCAACACATCTTTGACAAAGTATCACAGACAATAAAATGGAGAAAAGATAGTCTTTTCAACAAATGGTGTAGATCAATTGAACATTCTTATGCAAAATATAATGAATGTCAAAATCGATTTTAAATAAACCCATCACAAAAATCAACTCAAAATGGATCACAGATATAAATCTAAAGTGAAAAACTATGAAACTCCTAAAAGATAACATAGGAAAATATGTAGATAACTGTGGGTCTGCTGATGATGATTTAAATATGACACCAAGCAAGAAAGAAAAAAAAATAATGAGTTGGATTCCATTAAAATTAAAAATTTCTGTTCTGTTTTGTTTAAGACATCAACAAGAGGGGAATCACCTGTGGCTCAAAGGAGTAGGGCGCCAGCCCCATATGCCAGAGGTGGTTGGTTCAAACCCAGCCCCGACCAAAAACTGAAAAAAAAAAAAAAGACATTAACAAGAGAATGAAAATATAAGCCACAGAGAGGGAGAATACATCTGCAAAACATATAACTGATTAAGGGCTGTCATCAAAAACAGAGAACTTTTAAAATTCAACAATAAGCAGAGATTCAGATTCATAACATGCAAAAATTTTCTCCCATTCTCAAGGCTGCCTGTTTGCTTTTGTTGTGGTACTCTCATCTGTGCAGAGCCTTTTAGTTTAATCAAATTCCAGTTATTTATTTTTGGTGTTACTGCAATTGCTAGGGGAGGGGGTCTTCCTGATAAAATATTTTCCCAGGCCAATATTTTCAAGTGTTTTCCCCATAATTTCATCTAGAATTTTTATTATTTCATGTCTTAAATTTAAATCTTTTATCCAGCAAGAGTCTATTTTTGTCAATGGTGAGAGGTGTGGGTCCAGGTTCAGTCTTCTATAAGTGGCTAATAGATTCTCCCAGCACCTCTTGTTAGATAGGGATTCTTTTTCCCAGTGCATGTTTTTTTAGGCTTATCAAAGATCAAATGATGCTTTGTGACTGGGTTCATCTCTTAATTCTCTATTTTATTCCATAGATGTATGTCTCTATTTTTGTGACAGTACTATGCTGTTTTGATCACTATAGATATGTAATATAATGAGAAGTCTGGTAACATGATGCCTCCAGATTTTTTTTTTATTTCTAAGAATCGTATTGGCTATTCAGAGGTTTTTCTGGTTCCATATGAAACGAAGTGCTACTTTTTCAAGTTCTTCAAAGAATGACATTGGTGCTCTGAAGATCACTGATAACTTCAATAAGAAATGATGAAGGGGAAATAACAACAGATATCACAGAAATACAAAAGTCCTCAATTATTACTAGAAAAAAACCTCTATTCTCAGAAAGATAAAAATGGACCAATACCTGGAAGCACACACACCTTCCTAAACTCAACCAGAAAGAATTAGAAATTTTGAATAGACCTATATCAAGCACTGAAATAGCATCAACTATATAAAATCTCCCAACAAAGAAAAGCCTTGGACCAAATGGTTTCACAACAGAATTTTACCAAACCTTCAAAGAAGAACTAATACCTATATTACATAATCTATTCCAAAACATTGAGAAGGAAGAAATCCTCCCCAACATATTATACAAAGCAAATATTATCCTGATCTTCAAAGCAGGAAAGGAGCCAATAAAAAAAGAAACTATAGACAAATATCATTAATTAACATTGATGCAAAAACATTCAATAAGATCTTAGCAAGCAGAATACAGTGACACATTAAAGAAGTTATACATTATGATCAAGTGTATTTTATTCCAAGGTTATAAGGTTGGTTCAACATACATAAATCCATAAATATAATTCACCAAATAAATAAAATCAAAAACAAAGACCATATGATTCATTCACTCCACTGAGGCAGAAAATGTTTTTGGCAACATCCAGCATCCTATCTTGATAAGAACAGTTAAGAAAATAGGCGTAGGTGGGAGATTTCTTAAACTGACAATGGCCATCTACAGCAAACCCATAGCCAATATCATATTGAATGGAGTAAAATTGAAAGTGTTTTCACTCAGCTCTGGACCTAGACAAGGAAGCCCACTGTTACCACTGCTATTCAATTTAGTGCTACAAGTCCTAGCCATTACAATTAGGCAAGAAAAGGAGCTCAAAAGTATTCAAATGGGGTCAGAGGAGGTTAAACTCTCACTCTTTATAGATGACATGATCTTATATTTGAGAAACCCCAGAGACTCAACTACTAAGCTTGTAGATGTGATCAAGGAATATAGCAGTGTTTCAGGATACAAAAATCAATACCCACAAATCAATAGCCTTCATATATGCCAAGAACAGTCAAGCTGAGGATAAAATCAAATACTCTATTCCTTTTACAGTAGTGCCAAAGAAGATGAAATACCTAGGAATATATCTAACAAAGGATGTGAAAAATCTCTGTAAAGCAAACAATGAAACTCTGGGAAAGAAATAGCAGAAGATGTTATATGGGAGAACATACACCATGGTTGTGGTTGGGAATAATCAACATTGTTAAAATGTCCATACTACCCAAAACAATCTACCATGATGTTTTGATCATTATAGACTTGTAGTATAAACTAAAGTCTAGTAACATGATGCCTTCCAGAATTGTTTTTATTCCTAAAGATTGTATTGGCTATTTGGGGTTTTTTTCTGTTTCCATATGAAATGGAATATGATTTTTTCAAGTCCTTCAAAGTATGAGGTTGGTACTTTAATGAGGATTGCATTAAATCTGTAGATCACTTTGGGTAGTATGGACATTTTAATGATGTCTTAAATTTAAGACATGAAACAATAAAAATTGTAGAAGAAAGCACAGGGAAAATTCTTGACAATATTGGCCTGGGAAAATATTTTATAAAAAAGACCCCCTTGGCAATTGCAGCAACACTAAAAATAAATAAATGGGACATGACAAGCTAAAAAGCTTCTGCACAGTTAAAAGTACCAAAACTAAAGCAAACAGACAGTCTTCAGAATGGGAGAAGATATTTGCATGTTATGAATATGACAAAGGCCTGATAACTAGAATCTATAGAGAACTCAAATTAATCTACAAGAAAAGAGCAAACAACGCCATTTATAAGCGGGCAAGAGACTTGAACAGAAACTTCTGTGAAGATGACAAATGGCCAACAAACATACGAAAAAATGCTCATCATTTTAATCATCAAAGAAATGTAAATCAAAACCAGTCTGAGATATTGCCTAACCCCAGTGAGATTAGCCCACATCACAAAGTCCCAAAACTGGATGTGCTGGTGTGGATGTGTAGAGAAGGCAACATATCTACACCTCTGATGGGACTGCAAATTAATACAACCTTTATGGGAAGAAGAATGGAGACTCTTCAAAGAACTAAAAGTTGACCTTCCATTTGATCCCTCAATTCCATTACTAGGTACCTACTTAGAAGAACAAAAATCATTTCACCAGAAAGACATTTGCACCAGAATGTTTATTGCAGCTCATTTCATAATTGCCAAGTCGTGAAGACAACTCAAATGCCCATTGACCTATGAATGGATTAATAAACTGTAGCATATATATACCAAGGAGTACTATTCAGCCATAAGAAGATGGAAACTTTACATCTTTCATGTATACCTGGCTGGAGTTGAAACACAGTCTTCTTAGTAATGTTTCTCAAGAACAGAAAGAAAAATCTAATGTACTCAATACTAATATTAAACCAATATATAGACAATTACATACCCACGCAAATGATGAAACACATATATAGTCTAGCAAGGGGGAGGAGAAAGTAGGAGAGTAGGAGGGAGGGTATATTGGAGGGAATCTCATCTAATGTGCAGAATGTGACAGTGTTAGCACATCCTATGGGTGAAGGGCTCAACTACAACTTAAACCTTATGTCATAACTGAAAGCAATGTAACCTAAAAATTTATACCCTGATAATAATTTCAAATTTTAAAAGAATTTAAAAATTTAAAAATTAACTCAAAATTAAACATGAACACAAATCTAAAACTCCAAACTATTAAACATCTATTAAAAATATAGGGAAAAAATCATTAGGATCTAGTATTAGTAAAATAGCTCTAAATGCGATCCATAAAAGAAAAGAAATGATAAACTATACTATATTAAAATTAAAAAATTTTATCTGTGAAAGACCTAATTAAGCGTATAAAAAGACAAACTATAGGCTTGAAGAAAGCATTTGCAAACCATACATATAACAAAGAACTCATATCTAGAATATATAAAGAACCTTAAAACTCCAACAGTAAAACATCAAATAATCCAACTAGGAAATGATAATTATCATTATCATTTACACTTATAATTATCGTTATCAATTATAATTATCATTAACACTTACCTGCACATATGGAAATAACACATATCAGAAATCAAGCAGGTGAGAATGGGGAGGAAAGGACGGGTAAATTCACACCTAATGGATACAATGCAATTGTAATGGTACAGAAGCAATTTATGTTACCAAACATTTGCATACCCATAATATTCTGAAAAAGAATAAAATTTAAAAAGAAAATAAAATGATCAAAAGACATGAACAGACAGTTCACTGAAGATGTATAGATGACAAAGAAGTAAATGATAAGGTATTAAAATCATCGGTCCTTATGTAAATATGAATTTAAAGTACAATGAGATATCACTACACACCTATCAGAATGGGTAAAATAAAAAATGATAGTATCAAAAGCTAGCAAGGTTGCAGAGAAACTGGATCACTCATACATTGCTGCTAGAATTATAAAGTGGTATAGCCATTTAGGTAAATAGTCATGCAGCTTATTTAAAAAACTAAATATATAACTATCATAGGACCCAGAAATTGCATTCCTAGGCATTTATTCTAGAGAAATTAAAAACTTACATGCACATAGAAACCTATACTTGAATGTTGATAGCATACTACGGCAACAGGAAAAAACTGGAAACAATCAAAATGTCCCTCAGTAGATAAATAGTTAAGCTGTTCTATATCCTTACCATGGAATACTACTCAGCAATGAAAAGGAATTACTAGTGAAATTAATATTGACATAATTAACTACTGATACATGCAACAGCCTAGGTGAATCTCAAGGACAATCCATCTAAGTCGTCACCTGCTAAAAATGAAACATCCCCATGTAACTGAAGACTGAAACAGGACTCATACCTTTCAACACTTATAAAAATTGACTCACAATGGATAAAAGATTAAAATCTAAAACACGAAATGATAAAAATTCTAGAAAAAATTGTGGTAAAAACTCTTGATGATATCCACCTGGGGAAAGATTTTACGAAGAAGACTCCATTGGCAATCACAACAACAAAAATAGATAAATGAGACCTAATTAAACTAAAAGCCTTCTGCAAAGCTAAAGCTACAACAGTTATAGCAAATAGACAACCTTCAGAATGCAAAAAGATATTTGCATATTATGAATCTGACAGAGGCCTAATAACCAGAATGAATAGAGAACACAAACGCATCAACAAGGAAAGAGAGAACAATCTCATTTATCGCTGGACAACAGACATGAATAGAACCTTCTCTGAAGAAGACAGATGGCTAACAAACATATGAAAAAATGCTCATCATCCCCAGTGATCAGGGAAATTCAAATCAAACCACCTGAGATATCACCTAAACCCAGTGAGAATAACCCACAACACAAAGTCCCAAAGCTACAGATGCTGGCGTGTATGTAGAGAGAAGGGAACGCTTCATTGCAAGTGGGATTGCAAACTAATACAAGCCTATATGGAAAGAAGTATGGAGAATTCTCAAAGAACTAAAAGTAGAACTTCTGTTTGATCGTTCAATCCCATTACTAGGTATCTACCCAGAAGAAAAATAATAATTTAACCATACGGACATTTGGATTAGAATGTTTATCACAGCTCAATTCACAATTGCCAAGATGTGGAATCAACCCAAGTGCCCATCAACCCATGAATGGATTAATAAACCATAGTACATGTATATCATGTATTCAGCCATAAAAAAGAGACTTTACCTCTTTTATGTTTACCTAGATGGAGTTGAAGAACAGTCTCCTTAGTAAAGTAAGCAAGTATCCAATGTACTCAATACTAATATGGAACAAATAAATGAACAACTACACACCCCATCAGAGAAAAACACAAATTCTGGGGGGGGAGGGTGGGAAATTGGCAAGCTTTCACCTAAGGGACACAATGTAAGGGTACAGCTTCTGAGTGAAGGCAGGCCTCAACTACAACTTGGATTTAACCTAACAATGTAACTTAATCATTTGTACCCTCATATTAATCTGAAATTAAAAAACAGAATAAAAAATTTAAAAAGAAAATGAAACAAGTCCATCTCAAAAGGTCATATGCTATATGATTCCATTCACATCACACTGTCATTGTAGAGACTGAAAAAAGAATTAATGTACACAATTATGATCCAATAATAAAAAAAGAGAAAAAAAAGTAGGAATATATATCATATAATACACTTAAACAATTTTTATATTCTGACTAAGGTGTCTTAAGTCTAATAATTCAGCTTGTAGGTAACTAAATCACTATGATCTTGAATTCTTCTCACTGTGCAATCATTCTTATTGCTTAATAAATATTGATGCTTTGCTCACCGTCTCCAAAAAAAAAGATTAGTGGTACCAGGAGTTAGGAATGACTGGAGGAGGGTAGAGCATGATTATAAAGTAGTACCATAAGGGAGACATTTTTGGTGTTAGAATTGTTCTGTATATTGTCCAGGCACAGTGCCTCATGCCTATAATTCTAATACTCTGGGAAGCCTAACTGGTAGAACTACTTGAGGTCAGGAGTTTGAGACCAGCCTGATCAAGAGGGAGACAGTATTTCTACTAAAAATAGAAAAATTAGGGGGCCATTGTGATTGGCACCTGTAATCCCAGCTACTGGGGAGACTAAGGCAAGACAATTACTTGAGCCAGGGAGGCTGAGGTTGCAGTGACTTAGTGATCTAAGATGATGCCACCGCACTCTCACCCAGGGCAACAGAGTGAGACTATCTCAAAAAAAGAACTGTTCTATATATTGAGTAGTGATGATTATATAAATCTACACGTGATAAAACAACTTAGAATTATACACATATATAATACCAATGATTATTACCCTTTTATTTTTTTAGAGACAAAGTCTCATTTTATCACCCTCGGTAGAGTGCCATGGTGTCACAGCTCATAACAACCTCTAACTCCTGGGCTTAGGTGATTTTCTTGCCTCAGCCTCCCAAGTAGCTGGGACTACAGGCACCTGCCACAACACCTGGCTATTTTTTGTTGCAGTTTGGCCAGGGCCAGGTTCAAACCCGCCACCCTCAGTATATAGGGCTGGCATCCTACTCACTGAGCCACAGGTACTGCCCCTATTACACATTTTTGATATTATGGTATGTTTATGTAAGATGTGAACACTGGGAGCAACTGAGTGAAAGATAGGTGAGATATTTCTCTCTTCCTCTCTCTCCCCCGTCTTTCTCTCTCTTTATGTATATATAAACACACACACACACATACATATATATATATAGAGAGAGAGAGAGAGACAGGGTCTGACTTTGTCACCTAGGCTAAAGTACAGTGGCATCCTCATAGCTCACTACAACCTCAAACTCCTGGGTTGAAGAGACACTCCTGCTTTAGCTGCCAATTAATTGGGAATACAGGCACACACCACCACACTCAGCTAATTTCTCTATTTTAGGTAGAGATAGGGTCTCACTCTTGCCCATGCTAGCCTCAAACTCCTGGCTTCAAGCAATCCTCCAACCTTCGCCTCCCAGAGTATTAGGATTACAGATAATTTGATGTAAATTCCTGTGACCCTATAATTATTTCAAAACAAAATTTTAAGAAGGTCCAATAATTTCCAAATAATGTTAAAAATATCAAACCATAAATCCAAGAATCTCTATTAACCCTAAGAATGCCTTGGTTCAATGTAGTTAAGTTACTAAAAATCAATAATGATATGCAGGGCCCTCTCATCACAAATCATGCATGCCAAAGAAAACAGAATGACAATTTTAATGATATGAAAAAAAAACTCAATCTAGAATTCTATATTCAGCCAAATTATTTTTTAAATGAAGATAAAATGAAGACATTTTCAAATAAACACAAGCTGTGAAAATTTATTGTGAGACCTACACTATCAACATTATTAATAGAAAAAATTCTTCAGAGTGATGAAAAAATATCAACAGAAGCAAAAACAAAAACCATATGAGCCTCTCAATAGATGGAGAAAAAGTATTCGATAAAATTCAGCATCCTTTTCTAATTAGAACACTAAAGAGTATAGGCATAGGTAGCACATTTCTTAAACTGACTGAAGTTATCTAAGACAAACCCACAGCTAATATTGTACTGCAGGCGTCCTCAAACTACAGCCCGTGGGCCACATGCAGCCCGTCCATCCAGCCCACTGGGTGTTTCTGCCACTGCTGCCTGTCCTGCTTAGCAGCCGACTTGTCCTGGGCCTGCAGTCCAGCCCTCCAACGGTCTGAGGGACAGTGAACTGGCTCCCTGTTTAAAAAGTTTGAGGACCCCTGTCTGAATGGAGTAATACACAAAGCTTTTCCACTTAGAACTGGAACCAGACAAGGTTGTCCTTTATTGCCATGACTATACAACATAGTGCTGGAAGTTCTAGCCAATACAATCAGGCAAGAGAAGGAAATAAAGGGCATCGAAATGGGAGCAGAGGAGGTCAAACTCTCCCTCTTTGCTGATGATATGATCTTATAGAACTACAAAGAATCAAACACAAGTCTCCTGGAAGTCATCAAAAAATACAGTAATTCCTCAGGATATGAAATCAATGTCCACAAGTCAGTAGCCTTTGTATACTCCAATAACAGCCAAGATGAGAGGCTAATTAAGGACAGAACCCCCTTTACCATAGCTTCCAAGAAAATGAAATACCTAGGAATATACCTAACAAAAGAGGTGAAGGACCTCTATAAAGAAAATTATGAAACCCTAAGAAAAGAAATAGCACAGGATATTAACAAATGGAAGAACAGGGCGGCACCTGTGGCTCAGTGGGTGGGGCGCCAGCCCCATATACCGAGGGTAGCAAGTTTGAACCCAGCCCTGGCCAAACTGCAACAAAAAAATAGTCGGGCATTGTGGCGGGTGCCTGTAGTCCCTGCTTCTCTAGAGAAGACAGATGAAAGCTAACAAACATACAAAAAAAATGCTCATCATCCCTAATTATTAGAGAAATGCAAATCAAAACCACCCTGAGATATCATCTAACCCCAGCGAGAATGGCCCACATCACAAAATCTCAAAACTGCAGATACTGGTGTGGATGCAAACTAATACACTTTGGGCTCGGCATCTGTGGCTCAAGTGGCTAAGGCACCAACCACATACACCTAAGGTCGTGGGTTCGAATTCAGCCCGGGCCTGCCAAACAACAATGACGGCTGCAATCAAAAAATATCCGGGCTTTGTGGCAGGTGCCTGTGGTCCCAGCTACTTGGGAGGTGGAGGCAGGAGACTTGCTTGAGCCCAGGAGTTGGAGGTTGCTGTGAGCTGTGATGCCACAGCACTCTACCCAGGGGGACAGCTTGAGGCTCTGTCTAAAAAAAAAAAAAAAAAAAAACTAATACACTGAGGGACAGTGAACTGGCTCCCTGTTTAAAAAGTTTGAGGACCCCTGTCTGAATAGAGTAATACACAAAGCTTTTCCACTTAAATGAGACAAGGTTGTCCTTGGTGGGACAACAAACTAATACAACCTTTTTGGAAAGAAGTATGGAGAACCCTCAAAGAACTCAAGCTAGACCTCCCATTTGATTCTGCAATCACATTACTGGGTATCTACT
>CAUYQV010168727.1:0-10968 GCA_963574575.1 Galagoides demidoff
AGCCATGAGCATGGTATGTTTTTCCATTTGTTAACATCTTCAGTTATTTCTTTTCTTAGAGTTTTATAGTTCTCTTTATAGAGATCTTTCACGTCCTTTGTTAGGTAAACTCCCAAATATTTCATCTTCTTTGGCACTACTGTGAATGGAATAGAGTATTTGACTTTTTTTTCAACGTGGCTGCTGTTGGTATATATAAAGTCTACCAATTTATGAGTGTTGATTTTGTAACCTGAGACGCTGCTGTATTCCTTGATCACTTCTAAGAATTTTATAGTAGAATTCCTGGTGTTTTCCAGACATACAATCATATCATCTGCAAAGAGTGAAAGTTTGATCTCTTCTGACCCTATGTGGATACCCTTGATTGCCTTTTCTTGCTTAACTGCAATGGCTAAGACTTCCATTACAATGTTAAATAGCAGTGGAGACAAGGGCAGCCTTAACTACTTTGAGATATCATTTAAGTCCAGTAAGATTAGCCCACATCACAACATCCCAAAACCAGAGATGGTTGGTGTGGATGTGGAGAAAAGGGAACACTTCTGCACTGCTGGTGGGAATGCAAACTAATACATTCATTTTGGAAAGATGTTTGGAGAACACTTAATCAAAAAATAGACCTTCCACTCAATCCTACAATTCCTCTACTAGGTATATATCCAGAAAGCCAAAAATCACATTATAACAAAGACATTTGTACCAGAATTTTTATTGAAACCCAATTCATAATTGCTAAATCATGGAAGAAGCCCAAGTGCCCATCGACCATGAATGGATTAATAAATTGTGGTATATGTACAGTATGGAATTTATGCAGCCTTAAAGAAAGATGGAGAATTTACCTCTTTCATATTTACATGGATGGAGCTGGAATATATCCTTCTTAGCAAAGTATCCCAAGAATGGAAGAAAAAGTATCCAATGTACTCAGCCCTATTATGAAACCAATTTGAAACCATATGAAAGCTATAACCCAATTATAGCCCAAGAAAAAGGGGAGAGGGAGGGGAGGGGAGGGGGGAGTATTGGTGGAGGGAGGGTAATTGGTAGGACCACACCTATGGTGCATCTTACAGTGCTACTTGTGAAATTTACTAAATGTAGAATATAAATGTCTTAACACAATAACTAAGAAAATGCCAGGAAGGATATTTTAACCAGTTTGATGGAAATATTTCGAATTGTGTGTACATCCAGCACATTGTACCCCATAATTGCATTAATGTACACAGCTATGATTTAATTAAAAAAAATAAAATAAAGTGGGGATGAGAAAATAGCAACCAATAGTGTCATCTTTTATAATAATACCAAAGTTTTTGAGGCAATTGTGGCTTCACCCATACATACAGTCTACCTCTATCTGTTGTGAAGTATTTTATTGTCCTGTTCTAGTCTATGGACTTCTTTTCATGCCTTGCTTTTCTGCAACTCATTATTTTTCTACTTCTTGCTATTTCCTTCTGTTTCAGTGTTAGTTAAAAGAAGTTGTACTCTTGATGGTTTGACTTTTCAAGGTGATGCAGAGCTGAGTATTTCCCTCAGGATACATTTCCTGAATTCTCCTCCTCCTGCTCAGTTTCTGTCTCCTGTTCAAAGCCCCTTCAGTGAACTTGCACTTAAACATGGTGAACTCGGGTGATTATGTCTTACTTCTGCCCCTGTGGTACTGAGGTGCAGGCTTGGAGTAAGAGTCCCGAGAAGGAGCACGATTCCTTCGATTTCTTGCTCATCTCAGGCAACACTTTAGAAGTAGGAGAATGCAGGGCTGTCCTTTCACACCTGCAGCCTTCCTGGGTTCATACCGAAATTCTAAAATAGGAAAAGTGAAAATCTCACTTCTCATCCACTGAGTCTGGCTCTTCAGGACTTTAGGTGCTAATTTGATGGATGAACTGGTATTAAAAGGAATCACCTGAGCACTGTTCCCAGCAGACTTGCCCATCCCCCTCCCACCAACATACCCCTCCCTTCCCATTTGTTGTCTGCGGACCCCTAGGTGATGCAAGGAGTCTGACTTTTAGATAGTGGGCAGAGGTGGGGTCAGACTGCTGGGGAACCTATTTAAAATGTTTGCGGAGGCTTCATGCCCAGTGGGTCTAAAGAGCTATTTAAATTTTTAGCAAAAAAATCCATATGCCTAGAATGTGCCAGATGGACAGGGAAGCAGCCTGTGAGCCACGGGAGGAATGCTGCATGAATAATAGTCCCTTGCACTCTTTTTGTCAGCGTCAACATCATCTTGTCAGTTTGTTAGGACAATAATATCCAATAATAATCCTCGGCATTTGTGAACGGCAAAGGGCTTCACAAATCCAAGTTTATTCTCAAAGGGGTTTTTATTGATTATTTCCACCATACACATGGAGAAATTGAGGCAGAGTTTTAGAGAGAAAGAGACGAATCTGCGTGGGAATTAACCCAGGGGACTTCCATAGCTTCCATTGCTCTTCCTTCTGAGTTTGCTACAAGAACATTATTTATGAATTGTGTGAAATAGTTATAGCACCGAGACTGCCCAGTTCAATCAAGAAACAGCACCTCTGGTGTAGCTCCATTTCGTTTCCACTGGCCAGAAGTAGCTCAGAGGCAGCAAGTGTAAAGGTGAAAGTTGTAACTTCCATGCCCAATCTCTAGGGCTACCTACTGAAAACATGTCTGCGAGTCTCTCTTTCCAGCCTGGGTTAGAAGCGCTCTCTCCTCCCAGGGTGTAAGCCACTTCCCAGGGGAGTTACTGCTTCCCTGTTTGGAAATCTCAGGGTGGACACGGGAATGCCATGTTTCTTAAAATAAGTTACCCAAGACCCAAAGGTTATTTGAAAAATATCAATATACACCCAAACTCATTAAAATAATGGCCATGAGAGGGGAGGCCTGAAGACCGTGACAGAGACATGGCTGTTGCCATGGTAGTAACAGGGTGGGCAGGACCTGCAACATTTATTTTAAACCAATAGTTATCTCTTGTGAGTCTGCTGTGAGGATCCCTGGAGGGCTTGTTAAGACACAGGCTACTGGCCCCATCCCCAGGTTTTCTAATTCACTGTGTCTGGAGTGGGCCTTACAATTTACATTTCAAGCAAATTCCCAGGTCTAGCCCTAGGGCCAAATCCATGTTTTTGCCTGTTTTTGTAAGGCCTGCGAGCTAATAATGGATTTTACAGATGAACCTTGCAAATAGTTCCATGATAGGAGACACTAACTTTGAACGCCAATTAAGTAAAATTCTGGCCACCCACAAAAAAGAATTATATTTTTCTCATCAGTAGGCTTGCATTACAAAAAAATATAGCCAACATAATTTGAATCTCATCAATAAGAAGTTGATGGAATTTCATTTTCTCCTTTCTTATATACGTATTCAGATAATGCCCTCAATTTTACCTCTTGGCTCAGATTACGCTCTGGCCCTTTTACAGAAACATTTGCAGACTCTTCATCTAGCTGATGCTGTTGATCCGGGGGTGACTTTAAGAACTATGTCAATCAATTAATAAACTACTTTTTATTAAATCCACCTTCTGTTCGTTTAATAAAATTCCACCAGCACAGCCAGTCCTGTTACACAATGTCAAGTGAACAGTGGTTCTCCCCACGTGTCTTTCCACTCTGGGTGGGACATCTATGGAGCCTAACAAAATGTGGCAGGAAATGGAATTGGGAAAAAAGGTGGTCATCCACCAGCACAATTTTAAGGGAAGTAAAATTTTGGACTCTGGGATTCCCTGACTGTTCAGTGTCCCCCAACTTCTGTTTTCCAGAGATTTTCCCCAATGCGTTAATAGCCTACAGTCACCACCACCCCCGAGTAAGTGTCGGGAGGGAGTCTGAGTGTGGATCTTCAGTATTTATAAGTCTGTGGTTCATTTCAAATATTCATGACTCACAAAATTGTTTAATTGGTCATATAATATAGATGTTAATTGTTTAATTGGTCATATATATAGATTGTTAACAATGTTAATTTGGAAATCAGTGCACTAAAAAATACAACTTCTAAAAAAATCTTGAGTTGGGTGGCACCCTGTGGCTCAGTGAGTAGGGCGCCCACCCCATATACCGAGAGTGGTGGGTTCAGACCCAGCCCTGGCTGAACTGCAACAAGAAAATGGCTGGGTGTTGTGGTGGGTGCTGGTGGTCCCAGCTGCTTGGGAGGCTGAGGCAAGAGAATCGCCTAAGCCCAGGAGTTGGAGGTTGCTGTGAGCTGTGTGACGCCACAGCACTCTACCCAGGGTGATAAAGTAAGACTCTGTCTCTACAAAAAAAAAAAAAAAAATCTTGACTTTTCTTTGTGATGGAAAGTTGGAAGTTTTAAGAATTGCTTGAGGTTGCAATGAACATTCTGATACAAATGTCTTTATTGTAATGCGATTTTTGGTCATCTGGGAATCACCCCTATTATGAAACTAATTTATACCTTTTGTATGAAAGCTATAACCAAATAGCCTAAGAATGTGGGGAGGGGGGAGGGAGAAGGGAGGGGAGGAATGGGTGGAGGGAGGGGGATTGGAGGGACCATTTTTGAGGTTTATCTTACAGGGCTACAAGTGAATCTCTCTAAGATTAGAATCAGAACGTTTTAAAACAATGACTGAGAAAATGACATGAAGGCTGTGTTGATCCGTTTGATGGAAGTATTTCGGATTGCATGTGAAAACCCCACACTGTACCCCAGAAGTGCATTAATGTGCATAGTTATCATTCAATAAAAAAAAAAAACTCATAGTGTAATTTCTTCTATAGAAGAAAAATCACCTGATTATCTCAAGAGATGCATAAAAAGTACTGGACAAAATCCAACACTCATTCATAATAATACAGAAAAGGAGTCTTAGCACACTACTAGTAGAGGGGAGATTCCTCAATTTGATAAATAGTTCCAAAAGCCTACAGCTAACAAAAATGGCTAAAACTAGAATTTTTAACAAAGAAAAAAAAAAGACAGGAATAATTTCTCTCATCACTTTTTTAAAAACATCATTTTGGAAGTCCCAGGTAATACATTATGAAAATAAAAGGTAGACTTATTGAGGAGAATGAAATAAAACTACCTTTGTTCACAGAGAACATGATTATCTGTGTAAAATATTCAAAGAGTCTACAAAATTACCCTGTAATGAATTAGCAATTATGGCCAAGTCGCAGAATACAAGGTTAAATACAAAAGTCAATTGCTTTCCTAAATACTTAGTATAAATCTAACAAAGTATGTACAAGATATGAAGAAAACTATTACACAAAACTGTCTTGAAAGTATTCAAAGGAGAATTAAATAAATGGATGGGTACTTCATATTTATGAATAGCAAGACGCAATAGTTTTAGGATAGTTATTTTGTAGATAATGACAAACTGATTCCAAAGTCCATTTGGAGAGGAAGAAGACCCAGAATACCCAACCCAGTATTTCAGAAACACAAAATTGCTATCTGACACTACCTACCTTCAAGACATACAATAAAACTATAGGAATCTAGACAATGTAATATTGGAAAAACAAGCAAAAAGATCAAAGGAACAGAACAGAGAGCCCAGCAATTGACCCACATAAATATAATCAATTTATTTTAGCCAAAAAAAGAAAATGCAATAAGTGGGAAAAGTACAGTCTTTTCAACAAGTGATGGTGGAAAAATTGGATGTAAAAAGGGAATGTAGAACCAGAGAACAAGATGGCAGCTGAGTAACAGCTTCTGTGAAACCGGGGGCAGTGAGAGTGGGGAGAGAAGACTCCAGGCATCTCTAGCTGGTGGGTTCTGCCCAGAAACTTCCCTTTGGTGACATAGGAAGTCAGAAAGACTACAAGCAGGAAAAGCCTTACCTATGGGCTGTTTTGTTTTTTTTTTGGCCTTGGGCACTCAATTGAACTGCCTTGGGAGATCTTGGGCGGGTGTGTGGATGATTTTGGGCGTTGTCTGGGGCCCTGGACTGAGCCGTTGAGCTAGAAAGGAGCTCATATCGTTCAGCTGTGGGCTGCCCACACAGCTACCGTGGGGGAGCTGCCCCTGTGTGTTGCAGCACAGGGATTGGCTGGGAGACCTTGGGTGAGTAATCTAGTGACCAAGCTGCCCAAAGGTGGGGACGGAGATGCTGATCCAAGAGTGGAGATCCAAGTGTTTGGCATATTAACATCCTTAGCCCTCAGGGGCATAGAGGGAGACTGTATTTGGCGCCCTGGATAAATGGGCAGCCATTCCAGGAGAGATCCCAGCATGAGTGCTTTCCTTGGAAAGCTTCTGCTTAGCCAAGGTTCACAGCTTGGAGTGTCTGTTAAATGGGCTGAGGAGACATTTGGGCTCCCAAGCCTGCGGGGTCTGAGAAATCAGCAGAGGCCTCCAGTCTCCATCTTGTACAGCTGTATCAACATTGTGATTAACATCTCATACCTCAGAAGATCACCTGTTGTCCGGATAATATTCAACAAGATATATATACTGTTTGGTTTTTTGGTTTTGAGGTTTTTTTTTTTTTCTTAATTTTGACATTTGTCCTTGAAATTTTTTCCCCCTTTTGTTCTTTTTCTCTCTCTCTTTTTTCATTATTCTAGTTTAAATACAATCTTCCATTTTTGCCTTCTTTAACTATTAGAATTTCATTTTTGCCAGTGTTTCTGCCCCTATTATTTGTTTTCTTTTCCCCCAATTTTATCCCGTAAGGGTTTTTGCTTATTTGTTTCAGTCTGATTTATAGTATTTTTGTCTTTCCTCTCTACCTGGTGGAAGTGGGGTACTGTGTCTGATCAGGCTGGCAAAGAACTGTTGACCTCAAGGGAACCACCCAACCCAGCACCCCCAGAGGTTGGGGATTTTTAAGGTTGGGTCTTAGTACCCTGCTATACACCTATGTTACTCCTTTTTCCTTCTTTCCATGCCTTTCTTCTTTTTGTCAATATTTCCTCTAACTCACCCCTTCTTCTTTCTCTTTTTTCTTTCTTTTTAAAATCTTTTTTCCCTTCTTACTCTTCAATCTTCTCATCCTTCTGGTCCCGTACCAAAAGAACACATTAAAACCTTAGGCCAGAGGCTCGGTAACTTAAAGAGCAAGAAGAAGTGAAAGGAAAATTAGGCTAAGGAAACAGATATAAGAAAGAACTCATGAAGAAGAATCAGCAGAAAAATCCTGGCAACATGAAATACCAGTCCAGAGTAACCCCTTCAAGGGACTGTGAGGTAGCTACAGCAGAGGATTCCACCTATAAAGAAATGTTAGAAATGACAGAAGAGGAATTTAAAATACAGATGATGAAAACAATGAAGGAAATTGCTGAGAAAGTGGAAAATAACCAAAAGGAATTCCAAAAACAGAATCAAATAAGAGATTAACAATATGAAGAATACAGAAAGGATATAGCAGAGCTGAAAGAACTGAAGTAGTCAATTAGGGAACTTAAAGATGCAATAGAAAGTATCAACAACAGATCAGATCATGCAGAAGAAAGAATCTCAGAGGTAGAGGACAAAACTCTTGACATAACTCAGATAGCTAAAGAGGCAGAAAAGAAGAGAGAGAAATTCTGTGAAGGCAAAAATGGAAACCTAATATACACATGTATAAGTAAGAAAAATAAATTAAAAAAAGAAGAGAGAGAAAGCAGAACATTCACTGACAGAATTATGGAACTCTATGAAGCGTTCAACCATACGAGTTATAGGTATCCAGGAAGGGGAAGAAGAATGCCCCCAGAGGAATGGAAGCCATTCTAAGAATATTCTAGATGAAAATTTCCCAAATATCACCAAAGGTTCTGACATATTCCTTTCAGAGGGATATCTGTCTCCTGGTCACCTCAACTCAAACAGAGCTTCTCCAAGGCACATTGTGATGAATCTATCTAAAGTCAAGACAAAAGAAAAGATTTTGCAAGCTACCAGGAGTGCCAACTGACCTACAAGGGCAAATCTATCAGGGTAACTGCAGACTTCTCTAATGAAACTTTTCATGTCAGAAGGCAAGGGTCATCATCTATCTTTAATCTACTTAAACAGAACAATTTCCAACCCAGAATTCTATATCCCGCTAAGCTAAGCTTTAAAATTGATGGAGAAATCAAATCTCTTGATATGCAAACATTGAGGAAACTTGCCACAACAAGACCAGCTTTACAGGAACTATTTCAATCTGTTCTACACACTGACCATCACAATGGACCTTCAGCAAAATAAACACCCAGAAATTAAAGGACAGAACCTAGTTTCCACAATGATGCAAAAGACAAAACAAAGCATGGACTTTCACAAAATAAGATGAATAGAACACTACCACACTTATCAGTTATCTCAATAAATGTCAATGGCTTGAATTCCCCACTGAAGAGGCATAGATTGGCTGGTTGGATTAAAAAACACAAGGCATCTATTTGCTGTCTGCTGGAAACACACCTCACATCAAAAGACAAATCAAAACTTAGGATTAAGGGTTGGAAGTCAATTTTTCAGGCAAATGGAATTCAGAAGAAAAGAGGGGTTGCAATCTTATTTTCAGATGCGTGAAAATAAGTAAAAAAAAAAGACAACGATGGTCACTTCATATTGGTCAAGGAAAAATACAATGAGACGTTTCAATTCTAAATATTTATGCACCCAATTTAAATGCTCCCAGATTCTTGAAACAGACCTTACTCAGTCTGAGCAATATGATATCCTATAATACCGTAATAACAGGGGACTTTAACACTCCTCTTACAGAGCTGGACAGATCCTCTAAACAGAAATTAAACAAAGATAAAAGGGACTTAAATGAGACCCTAGAACAACTGTGCTTGATAGATGCATATAGAACACTCCATCACAAATATAAAGAATATACATTCTTCTCATCGTCCAATGGAACATTCTCCAAAATTAATCATATCCTAGGACACAAAACAAACCTCAACAGAATTAAAAAAATTGAAATTTTACCTTGTATTTTCTCAGGCCACAAGGCACTAAAGGTGGAATTCAACTCCAACAAAAACCTTCAACCCCACACAAAGGCATGGAAATTAAACAAATTTCTGTTGAATGACAGATGGGTGCAGAAAGAAATAAAACAGGAAATCATTACCTTCCTTGAGCACAACAACAATGAAGACACAAGCTACCAAAACCTGTGGGATACTGCAAAAGCAGTTTTGAGACAAAAATTTATCACTTTAGATCCCTACATTTGAAAAACAGAAAGAGAGCATATCAACAAACTCACAAGCCATCTTATGGAACTGGAAAGAGAAGAATAATCTAAGCCTAAACCCAGTAGAAGAAAAGAAATATCCAAAATTAAATCAGAGATAAATGAAATTGAAAACAAAAGAATTATTCAGAAAATTAATGAAACAAGGAGTTGGTTTTTTGAAAAAATAAATAAAATAGATAAACCTTTGGCCAGACTAACCAGAAATAGAAAAGTAAAATCTCTAGTAACCTCAATCAGAAATGACAAAGGGGAAATTACAACTGATGCCACAGAGATACAAGAAATAATCTGTGAATACTACCAGAAACTCTATGCCCAGAAATTTGACAATGTAAAGGAAATGGATCAATATTTGGAATCACACCTTCTCCCTGGTCTTAGCCAGGAAGAAATAGAGCTCCTGAACAGACCAATTTCAAGCACTGAGATTAAAGAAACAATAAAAAAATGGCCTGGTCTGGACAGCTTCACACCAGAACTCTATCAAACCTTCAATGAAGAGCTTATTCCTATACTGAAGAAATTATTCCCAAAAATTGAGGAGGAAGGAATCTTCCCCAACACAGTCTATGAAGCAAACATCACCCTGATACAAAAATCAGGAAAAGACCCAACTAAAAAGGAGAACTTCAGACATCATTGCATCTAATAAATATAGATGCAAAAATTCTCAACAAAATCCTAGCCAATAGATTACAGCTTGGTGGGTTCAAACCCAGCGCTGGCCAAAAAAAGAAAACTGAAAAAAAAAAAGTCATACATCATGATCAAGTAGGTTTCATCCCAGGGATGCAAGGCTGGTTTAATATATGCAAGTCCATACACGTTATCCACCGGATTAATAGAAGCAAAAACAAAGACCATATGATCCTCTAAAAAGATGCAGAAAAAGCATGTGATAAAATCCAGCATCCTTTTCTAATTAGAAAACTGAAGAGTATAGGCATACATGGCACATTTCTGAAACTGATAGAAGCTATCTATGAGAAACCCACAGCTAATATTTTACTGAATTGAATAAAATGGAAAGCTTTTCCTCTTAGAACTGGAACCAGACATGGTTTTCCTCTGTCACCATCACTATTCAACGTAGTGCAGGAAGTTTTAACCAATACAATTAGGCAAGACAAGGAAATAAAAGGCATCCAAATGGGAGCAAAGGAGGTCAAACTCTTCCTCTTTGCTGATGGTATGCTCTTATACTTAGAGAACTCCAAAGACTCAACCACAAGACTCTTGGAAGACATCAAAAAATACTAATGTCTCAGGATATAAAATCAATGTCCAGAAGTCAGTAGTCTTTATATACACCAATAGCAGTCAAGATGAGAGGCTAATTAAGGACACAACTCCCTTCACCATAGCCCCAAAGAAAATAAAATATTTAGGAATATACCTAACAAAAGAGGTGAAGGACCTCTATAAAGAAAATTATGAAACCCTAAGAATGGAAATAGCAGAGGACTTTAACAAATGGAAGAACATACCATGCTCATGACTCGGAAGAATCAACATTGTTAAAATGTCTATACTTCCCAGAGCAATCTACCGATTCAACACCATCCCATTAAAATACCAACATCTTATTTTCAAGACTTGGAAAAAATGATTCTGCATTTTGTATGGAACCAGAAAAAACCCTGGGTAGCTAAGGCAGTTCTTAGTAATAAAAACAAAGCTGGGGGTATCACCATACCAGATTTTAGGCTATACTACAAAGCCATAGTGGTCAAGATAGCATGGTACTGGCACAAAAATAGAGACATAGACATTTGGAATCGAATAGAAAACC
>CAUYQV010168730.1:0-27511 GCA_963574575.1 Galagoides demidoff
GAGGACTTCTGGGAGAAGCTGAAGGTAAAGAGTCAGAGATGCTTCTGTTTCCATCAAAAAAGAGCTTTCTTCTGAGAGATGAAGAGCTGAGGTTTCCAGGAGACTGATCTGCAAATTCATCAGCTCTAAAATAGTCACCTATAGTTAATAACAGAATAAAATATAAAGCTAGCTATTGTACAGAATTATATTTCTGTTACCTGCCTTTTTCAAAACCAGCATGTAGTATAAGTTTGCATTTCTTTCAAAAAAGAGCAGAATTTAATTGCATATGCAATGTTTTAAATCCTAAATTATTCCTTTTTACTTTGTTTTAGAAACAGGGTCTTGCTCTGTTGCCCAGGATAAAACACAGTAAGTGTACTGATTATAGCTCACTGTAGCCTTCTGGGCTCAAGCAATCCTCCTACCTCAAGCTCTTGAGTAACTGGGACAAAAAGTGTGCACCGCCATGCCTGGCTATTCCTTATTTTTTGAGTGCCTCTTTATTAGTATAGCTAATACTAATAAAATGTCTACAGTGTATGTCTATAGTAAAATTTATTACAACAGAAAGTCTAATTCAAACCATGTTCAATAAAAAGAGAAATTTCTGGACAGTTTCCCCATTTCTTTAGAAAGAGGAATTGCACACATTACCACTTACAAAAAGTCAGCAAAATAAAAACTTTTAAGTTATTAAAGGTTTAAACAAGTATAATATTTACCTAATATTTTCTCTAAATTAAAATCCACAGGAAGAGACAGCAATGTCTGACAAGCAGCTGGAAGCAAACAAATAAATAAGTAAATACAAACATGGATAAATTAGTGAAAGCACATGTCATGCCATTTAGCAAGCGCTTCCCACTCAACCATCTCCCCAGGCTGTTCCAGCCAAACAGAATTATTCTACAGGGTGTTCCCAAAGTCTCCATGCATAGTGCCAGATACTTTGGATTGTGTTCATCATGAATAGAAAGGTGGCCAACACACAGAGGATACTTTGCAAAGATTTGGTAAAATTTTGTAATGAATATTTTGTAAATAAAAGTACAGTTAGCTATAATTTCCCATTTTCCCTATGTATGACAAATTTTGGGACACTCCCTATTTCTGCATGCCATCCCAATACCATGCCACCTTCCTCTAAGCCAGTGGTTCTCAACCTTCCTAATGCCATGGCCCTTTAATATCACTGCTAAGCAGTTTCCCACACTTTCCACCACTGATATAAATGTTTTTTTTTTTTATTAAGATATAAATGTGTTAATGGAAAAAGCTAATTTCTGCCTATAGGTGTGGCACTTGAATTAAGACATCAGCCTGTATTTGAGGGGAGATTTCCCATATTAACTTTCAGAAGAACCCTTTCCAAAATCAGGAAATCAATTTATATATTTTGAACAAGAAAACAACACATTAATGCTATTCCTAAAACATGGCTGGATGTATCTATTCTACCATATTTGTTTCTAAAAGTCAGCTCTCTGAGAATTATTTAGCTCATTCATAACAAGTAAACAATTGCAATTCCACAGGAAAGTTTATTACATGATCTGGGCTTAAAATCTAACGTAGCTTAACGTAGCTTAATACACAACATACTTCTTTTCAGATTGTGTTCAGACTCACCATTGCATTTCTCAGAATGAATGCTCAACTTTCTTCCAACTGGAGAATCACTTTTAATGCCTATAAAACATTTTAAAGGAAAAATTTTATATTTTATATCCTTCATTTACTTTAGCATTTACTTTTTCCAGAGTAAACAAAGTGAAAACTTTCATTTTACAACACTTAAAAAAATATTTTTGGCATGTTTCTGTTAGGTTGTTTTTTTAACTTAGAGGAAATCGTAAGGGTAAAAGTAACGAATTATCATAGCGAATAAGGAGGCAGCAAGTAAAGCCTTTTTCTTCTCCATTTTTTTGAAAACCAGATAACTACTATATATATTTGTGAGTACAATGGGACGCTTCCATACATGTATTCACTGTGGAAAGAGCAAATCAAGCTAATGTACATATCTATTACCTCACATACTTTTCATTTCTCTATGGTGAGAGTATTTGAAATCTACCCTTTCAGCAATTTTGAACTACACAAATCTTTGCTATTAACTACACTCACCTTGCGTGATCTATGGATCACCAGAACTTATTCCTCCCATCTGAAACTTTGCACACTTTGACCAACATCTCCCCGAGTCTCTGATAACCACTATTCTACTCTGTTTTTGAGTTGACCTTTTTTAGATTCCAAACAGAAGTGAGATCATACAGAAGCTGTCCTGTGCCTGGCTTATTTCACTTAGCATAATGTCCTCCAGGTTCATCCATGCTGTCACAAATGACAGAATTTCATTCTTTTTAAAGGCTTAATAGTATTCCATTGTGTATATATACCACATTTTAAAAATCCAATCATCTGTTGATAAACAGTTACATTTTCTTTTCTTTTTTTGTTGTGGTTTTTAAACAAGCCTATGCTTTTTTTCAGATTGTTTTCTTTCTTTCTTTTTCTT
This sequence comes from Galagoides demidoff, assembly GCA_963574575.1. NCBI lineage: Eukaryota > Metazoa > Chordata > Mammalia > Primates > Galagidae > Galagoides > Galagoides demidoff. The sequence goes on from CAUYQV010168730.1 coordinate 2,507, forward strand.
AAACAACCCTGTGCTTTACTGAGGTTGATTCCTATCTTGGCTATTATAAACAGTTATGCCAATGAATATTGGCCAACAGACATCTCTTCAAAATATTGATTTCAATTCCTTTGGATAAATACCAAGGCAATATCCAATTCCTTTGGATAAATACCTAGTAGTGGGACTGATAAATTCTCTTAAGGAAAGCATGCTTGCTCTCCATGATATCTCCCTTAAAGGTTAGAGATTTTTCAGTCATCCTCAAATACATCCCCTGTCACTTAAAGCTTTCCCAAAACGGGTTTAGAATTTGATCAATAAAACCATGCTCAGTTACTTTTGCAACAATTTTTTAAAACATCTTAAGTTTAAAAACTTGAAAAACTGCGAGATTTAAAAAATCTAAAACAATAACAAAAACGACTAATGGACACAAAATACAGGGGAGGAAACAAAAAAACCTCAACCCCAAACCAGAAAGCTTAAAATAAAATGACAGAACAGAGGTTAGTAATGTGATAATTCTAAATAAAAAAATGAGTGAGTGGGTGGGTAGTCAGTGAATGAAGGAAAGTCCCCTGTTAAATTCTGTCAGAATGGGTAGAACAATAGAACCAAAAAGGAAATTCAGGATACAGATACCTTCTTCGCCATAGGTGGGGTGACCTTCTATACAGCAAATGTAATCAACAGTATTTAACTGTTCCTTTTCTCTGCCTAAATTCCTATAAGACCACAATGAAATGAAGAAAAAACTGATGGATTTGCTTACATCAAAATACGAATTTCTATGCATCCAAGGACATCAAGAACAAACATACATATTACAGAATAAGAAATGATATTTGTTTTTGTGAGACAGAGTTTCACTATGTCACCCTCGGTTGAGTGCTGTGGCATCACAGCTCACAGCAACCTCAAACTCTTGGCCTTAAGCAATTCTTTTGCCTCAGCCTCCCAAGTAGCTGTGACTATAGAAGCTCGCCACAACACCTGGTTATTTTTTTGCTGCAGCTGTCATTGTTGTTTAGCTGGCCTGGGCCGGGTTCAAACCCACCTGCCTTGGTGGGTGTGGCTGGCGCTGTAACCACTGTGCTACAGGCGCCGAGCCAAGAAATGATATTTGAAATCTTTAAAACCAGTATCACTACAATATGTAAGGTATCTTAGGAATTAACAGAGAAAAATAAAAGGATAGCAACTGCAATAGGAATATGACCAATGAATTAATAACAGGCATTTTCCCGGAGAGGAAATTAAAAAAGCCATTAGTACAGTAGAACCTCCAAAGCTGACCACCTCCCTACATTGACCACCTCCTTAAGTTGCCCTAATTTTTATAGACTGGACACACACCACATGTGCTCAATAGAAATTCCTTATGTTGACCACTGCTGTTATGTTAACCAGTCTGTTACAGCCCCTTGGGAGGTCAACTTACAAAGGTCCTGCACACGAAGAAGAGAAGTGAAGATTAAAATAACCATTTACTGAATAATGCTAAGAGTTGGCAGGGATGCTGGGGCACAGGAACCCTTACCACTGTTGGTGGCTGCATAGACTATACAGACATTCTGGAGAGCATTTAGCACTATATAGTCAAATCAGGTAAACATATACCTTAAATTCAGAAATCCTTCACCTGTGTATCTATTCCAAGGAAATTCTCATTCAAGTCCACAAATGAAACACGAGAACATGAACTGAAGCACCTTGCTGCATAAATATTTATAATAGTAAAAACTAACAGCACAAGCTAACATGCACAAACAAAACCACTTTTCTCCACTATTCATCACCTATTTTTGTTAATCTTTAGGTAAATAATAGTGAGCACTTACCATGTGCTAGGTACGTGATCTTACAGGTGCCACAAGAACCATCATTTTATACATTAAGAAAAACAGAGGCACAGGAAAGCTAAGTAACTCTCCTAAAGTGACACTGCTAGTGAGCTTCACTAGGTACATTTCAAACCCAGACACTATTATTACTCTACGGTAAGGGTCAGCAAACTATGGCCCATCGCACAAATCTGGCCTGTCTCCTACTTTTATAAACCAAGCCTTACTGGAGCACACCCCACTCACTCTTTACAATAACATCAGTAGCTGCTTTTGTGGTATAGCAGAAGAGCTGTGTAGTTGTGACAGAGACTGTGAGCTCTACAAAGTTTAAATACTTAATTTTGGGTCCTTTACAGATAAAGGCTGCCGACCTTAGCCCTAAGGAAGTATTGTCCACCAGCAGAACTTTTTCCATGATGACGGAACAGTCTATATCTACATTACCCAACTTGGTTGCTACTGGGCACCTGAAATATGAATAGTGTGAATAGGGATTTTTAATTTTTATTTCTTTCTTTATTTTTGAAACAGAATCTCACTTTTTTGCCCTAGGTGGAGTGCCATGGCATCATAGCTCATATCAACCTTAAACTTTGGGGCTCAAGAGATCCTCTTGCCTCAGTTTTTCATTTTTAGTAGAGATGGGGTCTTGCACTTGCTCAGGCTGGTTTTGAACTTGTGAACTCAGGCAGCACACTCACCGTAGCCTCCCATTGTGCTAGGATTGCAGGCATGAGCCACCACTAATTTTAATTTTTAAACTCAAGTAGTCACACATGGCCAATAGCTACCACAGATCAAGAACTATGAAGAATCTAAGATTTTACTCTACTTGCCAATTAACAAGTTAACACCAAAGTTTCAGGGTTGCTGGCTGAAGACATGAAGCTTTTGGGAAAAGATAAAGGACTTCATTATTCTTAGCACAGTGGGCAGCATAAACTTAATGTTCCTATTAGTTCCCTTTGTCCCCAAGTTACAGCCTGGCACAGTGAATTTTTCTAATTTTGAATATAAGCCAAATTTTTTTCATACCAAATACAGGGCTCAATAATCCCTGACACAGTTTCCAGTTGTACACCTTAATGGTCAGTACAGATATCTGACCTATGCAAGTTCCTGTGCTAGCCACTTCCCTATGGGACAGCTACCTACAGCCTACTCGATGGCCCTGCTGACCTACACATCCCACAAAGACTATGCAGATATGCAGAGAGACCACCTCTCAGTCACTGCATGACCTCCTGGAACGCATGACCACTTAATTTAATTAAACCCTCCACTCTCCAAAGGAAACTTATCTGGATAATGCCCTGGACTCACAGGTCCCTTTTTCTCTCTCCTTGACTTCCATGTATGTGGCCTCTAAACATGCTGTATATCCCCCAGGGCTTGTAAATAGTAAAACCTTTCCATCTTGTGTGTCTCCTGATTGTTGGAGGAGTGCTCTCTACCTTAAAGATCCTAAACTAAAACACCCAGGTAGATGGTACACATACGGTGCGTTTTCATCACAGCTGATGAATCCCAAGCTTAGGAAATCTCATTCTTTTATAATGGACTGCAAACAAATCTTCTTCAGAGAGAGCCATCATCTTTTTTACACTAGATAGCAAAACAAACTCACCCTCTTCTCTGATAGGACATGCTATATATTCCAAGGATGTTCATAGTACAAATATTCTTGAAAAGATTGGCAGAAAACCTGTCCATGCTACTCCTCAGAAGATGTGCAGAAACACAAGACCTACGGAGAATTGTCTCCCAACACTGTATTATGTAGCAGAGTTCTGGAGCCCATCCTGTTAACCACTGAGCTGTCACCATGGACTTGATTTTCTAAGAGTCTACACTACTTTTTGTATCTTTCTGACCCTACATCACTTTAATTAAAACAGGATACTTTGAATACTTAATGTTATAATAGGGATGACATAAGAAGGTGGATTCATGTTAAAAAATCCAACACTAAGGAATTTGGAAGAAAAAAACTAGTGTCTCAATTGTAAGAGGGACTTTACCTAACAAATGCAATCAGTGTAACCTGGTTTCTTGTACCCTCAACGAATCCTCAACAATAAAAATTAAAAAAAAAAACAAAAACAAACAAACAAACAAAAAAACCCTACTATCTATGAAATTGTCACCTTGGACACAGAATCTTTAAACTGGGAGGGATGTTAAATAGAAAAATCTCTATTTTGATTCTTTTATTTCATAAATAAAAAAACTGAGGTTCAATGAGATTGAAAAATCTTATCACAGTCATCTCTCTGTTTTACAGTAGCAGGAGGTTTACAATTTAGATCTCCATCCAGTATTGCATGCTGCTGTTAGCTTATAATGGCTCAGAATACAGAATCTAATGGGAGAATGCCTAATTTTGAATCCATGTTCTATCACTTGTCTAACTCTGTCACCCTGGAAAGGTACTTTAATCTTTCTAAAAGGAGGTCTTCTCACTTACAAAATGGGGCCAACAATTGCACCTATCTCATACAAGTTATTGAAGGAATTACTGAGAGCACTTAGCACTACTGTGTTATTTTGCTGTGTTTTTGATAAAGAATGGAACAAATATTCTCTGTATACTGAAAGCATAATTAAAGTTTGCCATATAGAAAAGTGGATAATTCCACTGCAGTGATGGATACATACATACAAGTGATATTTAAACACTGTCTCGTAAACCAAAGGGCAGTGAGAGCAAATATAAGACATCCACTGCCTGCCCTTTAATTTCATTATTAATTTTGCAGATGACCACTGTCCCAGGGGTCATATAATTTCTCATCCTTCCTCTACCCTTTATGAGAAATCATCAAATTAGCAGAAAGCAAAGCAACTTAATGATTTTATTTAAAGTATTAACCTTCAAAAGCACTGTTAAAGTCATTAACAGCTGAGCTCTATATTCAACACCAACTATTTCCTCATCTATCAATCCTCTATCATATATATGACTGTTATTAACATACGGTCATGATGAAAAAGTTAAATCCAGAAGAGAACAGCCAAAACCAAAAATTCAGCATATCTTAGGCAAATTTTGAACTGTTATCATGAAATTTAATTTCAAGCAAGCTCCTTACCAAAAATAGATAAACTGACACGTGACTGTACGTTCTTTTACATTCACTGATTTTTACGATTTTCATTCATATGGCTTTTAGTACACTCACATTTACTGGGATGATACTCTGAAAGCTGTTTCCCTTCATGTTCAGTCCAAGGAGAAGGTACGATGACATCTTTAGTGAAAAACTAGGAAAATTAAAGTCAGATGATTAGGCATAACTTCCCTCCACATATGAGAAGGTACCTGTGTTGCTTTCACATAAACAATAAATACGTGCTATACTGAACTTTATATTTTAAATTTGTAGTACCTGAAAGTATAAAGGACCCAAAGTGAAATGGAAGAAATTTAAAGTAGTTAGAAACTATTTTTGAGGGGTGCGATAACAGGAAGGGTTAGGAGGGAAGGAATAAATGGAGATAGATGTATGCAAGTTAGCCAGTGTGAATGGTGCACTGGAGAAGGCTGGGTTGCACTGGGCCTCAAAATCTAATTATTGTATTTTTAGGAATTTTGGGCACCAGTTGCTAAACAAAGCCAGTATTAAAAATAAAATTAAGAAAATGTACAATTAAATAAATTACAGTAAAAATAAAGGTAACAAATTTTCAAAACTCATCATTTGTTTATTATTTTACCACATTTACCAACATCTACACTCTTGAAGTTAACAGTATCGTTTTATCCACATGGTAAAATTATCCCATATAGTGATGCACCACTGTTTTTTTCCCACTTAGCAATGTCACATCAGTAGCTTGAAATATGACATGGTTAGAGTATTCACTCTATGGATAGCAGCAATCACTATAAAAAGTACATTTTCCATGAGCAGAGGGCCAGCTATTAAACATGTATCAGCACACCACTGGCCAGTATACTCAAATGCAGATCGGGCACTTGGATATATTTCTATCCTCTTTCATTCATCCAACAGTATTTTTTCCCTTCCCTATGGGAGTAACTCAAAAGATCTTCTTTACGTTTGACTACACACATAACAGATAAATTGCCTTAACTAAACTACTATGAATATGAGGAAAAGACAAAAAAAGGAGGAGTCAGATTATGATACAGGAATTCAAAGGAAAAAAAAAAGAAATGAAATGGATTGATAACCTTAAGAAGTTATGCATAAGTTCACTTGAAGGTAAAAAAAATATAAACCCAAAATAACAAGATGTCATTTTAAAGTAGTTAGAGGAGCCAAAATTAATTTTGATAATATTAGTACTGGAGATGTGAAAAAACAGACAGCATAAGAATATAACCAGGAGTGTAAATTAGTAATGCCTTTTATGAGGGCAATCTGGTGAAATCTACCAAAACTAAAAATTCACAATGCTTCTGACTTAGTAAATCCATTTCAAGAACATAGATATATGTACAAATTACTGCAGCACCCTGCTTTATTTGTGAGAGAAAATAATGAATATAACTTATATATGCTTATTATAAAAAATCTAAGAAAAATTATTTAGCAAAAAATCAAGATGCAAAATAGCATGAGAATGATAATCCTACTTGTCTAAAATGTAATATTTAAAGTATATGTGCTATTAAACACAAAATAATTAATCTGAAATATATATAAGAATTATTATAGCAGTTGCTTTTTAAGAAGTGGAGGGGGGAGGGAAGAGGCCTGTCTTTTCCTTTTCGTATTTTTCTTTGTATTTGAATTATATTTACCATATCTAAGTATTTATTGTATTTTCAAAAATACATATTTAAAAAATGTAATTTGTTTCTGATATGCTAGCCCCTAATCTTTACTCCAACTTCATCACTTGCCGCTTACACCTTCAGGATGAGAATTCCAAAAGAGAATGTATTTTTCAAAATGTCAGGAATTTGCAGAGTCTGAGAATATACAGCTGGGGAAGCACCAAGTTCAGAATGAAAATCAAGAAATTGTGAAATTAAAGAAGTAGGTAATATTTTATAGAAGTAAATATATGAAACTGCATTCTAAAAAACAGGCCAAGGAAACAACCCTTACACTAAGATAAAGTACAGGAGAAGCCCAGGCACTGCCTGATCTCTGAACTTGCCAGAGCGGGGATCTAAATCTTTTGGGATTTAGAGAGCCAAGTTCAGTAAAGGAATGGAGGTAGGTTGAGGAGACTATGCAGGGAGAAAGAGAAAAGTCAGAAATGTTGCTAGACATAAAGACTTTCCAAGGAAAGAAACGACACCGCTTACACTCTAAGAAAGGGAGTTCAGCAAAAAAAGCAAAAAGTGAAAAACTTAGTTTATTTTTAAAACTCTACATCTATAATATACATTTTCTGAGTAGTGGTACACATTTTTTTTTTTTTTTTGAGACAGAGCCTCAAGCTATAGCCCTGGGTAGAGTGCCATCGCGTCATAGCTCACAGCAACCTCCAACTCCTGGGTTCAAGAGAGTCTCTTGCCTCAGCCTCCCAAGTAGTTGGGACTACAGGTGCCCACCACAACGCCTGGCTATTTTTCAGTTATAGCTGTCATTGTTGTTTGGCAGGCTAGGGCTAGATTTGAACCTGCCAGCTCTAGTGTATGTGGCTGGCGCCTTAGCCACTTGAGCTACAGGCGCCGAGCCAAGTGGTAAACATTTTATTTCAGGAAATATATTCCGTGTCTTAAAAACCCAAAATCTTAAGAAGAAAAGGAAAAATCGTTATCAATGATAATCTAGATTGTGAAGGCCTAAAAATATTCAGCTTCCTCTATAAATTCCAACTGGAAACAGAAGTGTGTGCTAATCAATATTCTGCAGAAACGAAGAAGAAAAATTGTGCCAGGCCCTGAGAATAAAAAGATGAGTGAGCACAGTATCAGCCACAAAATAATTCAATCTAGGGGAGAGAAACGCTATAGTGATGATGTAAGTACTATGAGAGGGAGAAGGCGAGCTCAAAATCATTGGTCTTAGGAAAACACAGAAGGATGCTTACATAGCCGGCAGCAGGGAGGCCTGGTGGGGAGCTGAGATAGTGAAAGATTTGCAAAGTCTTCCTAAAAGAGGTGACATGCACGCAGAATTGAATCTTACTTGGCTTAATGATCAGTAACAGTTTTAAGTTACCTCTTCAATGGCTTTTTGTCTTTTGTCTTCCACATCTTTATCTATTCTATATAGAAATAAAGAAGAAAAATAACCAGGCCATTACTTAAGCTTATTGAACATTTAAAATAATAACCTTTCAAAGAAATAATTTCTCTCTGTTGAAAACTGTCAAACGTTAAGCTCGACTTTAAAATAAAAACTAGTATCTTTAATAACATTTAGCAAACGGTAGTATTCTGAAATTCTGCATTTAGCTATTAGGCCTTCCTCCCCTCTTTCCATTGAAAGCTTGAATGGAATAATACTTTCTCTTTAAAAATTTACATTGATATAATTTTTAAATTGCTATTAACAACATAAAAGTAATCTGAATAAACTCTGTCCTTTAATCAACACAAATTAAGAAGTACAGTAGAGCCACCATAGCTGACCACCTCCCTATACGAACCACCTCCTTATGGTGACCTAATTTTTATATACTGGACATGCACATGTGTGTATCAGTACAGTAGGCCTAGTTCCTATGTTGACCACTTCCATATATTGACCAGTCAGTGATAGTCCCTTGGGTGGTCAACTTACAGAGGTTCTACTGTATTTCCTTCAATAGGTATCTAAGAACTACTCAAATTCTTACTCTTCAATCACAGCAATAATTTTAGAATCAATTCTTACTCTAAAATAGAAGAAAAGAAACTATTGTCCTTATGGTTCTGAATAGGCAAAAAGCATTAATTCTGAAATAAAACATCAACAATATAAAATTTTCTCCAAATAAACTATTTTTTTCACTTTGATACAATATGCAATTATAGCAACACAAATTTCTCAGTTATAAGATCTAATATGAAATGTTGAGTATCAAGCAGAAGGCACGTACTTGCAAGGGACTCACCAGTTACCCTTACAGGACCACTTCTTTATTCCAGAAAAGAATATTTGCTTTCCATCAACAAATTGGTAAGACACTTTTTTTATAATAATTTCAAATGATTTTCTTTCAGAAACTTTTCAGGTATGTGCTTGTTCACAGCTTAACAAAGCTTTTGTGAGAATGCACACATCTCAGAAATTTTCAAGTGGGGGAATTACATGTGTAAGAAGATAAACTACAGTGATGACCACACATCCCAGCTTGAACAACAGCCATATTGAGGGTAATAACTCAGTTCTCATCATCTTATCATGGTCATGACCAGGTCAAAATGACACAGCACAGTAACATTAGCATCTGAATTAAGCTCTGAACTTCCATTACCACATTCAGAAACTTTCTGCTACTTCATCAGAAGGACTCTTTAGGAACGAGAAATATTCTGGTGATTGCTGGAAACTGTAAAAATCAAGGGGGCTAAATATTATAGAGCCAGATTACAGAAGTTCTAAGAAGTCATATAGAGCAGAGTATCCCGACCAGCATCCCACTGCACACAGGTAGCAGATGTGCACTCAATGCTGATCCTTTGCAGGGTGGAGAAGGAGACATTTAGGAGTGATCACCTCCTGTGTGGACAAGACTCATTTGTTTATACCATGCATACACCTTACAGGTACCATTTTCTGTGGACAGTGGCATGAAAAGGATAAGAAGAACTGATAGAGAGCTCTGGTTAGGTAAAAAGAGACAGCTACTGAAAGCCATAGCTTGTTTCTAAGCATGAATCAACATACTGTCTTAAGAATATGCCATTAATGGATTGCATTAATGTACACAGCTATCATTTAATTAAAAAAAAAAGAATATGCTATTATTGGTAGAAGCCTTAACCATTCATTCAATTACATTAGTAAATTAAGATTAAAATTAGGATATTTCACCATTCTTTCCTTTTATATCACAAATCTTTCTATTGCAATACAGCAAGATTATCTTTGTAAACCTATATAGACAATAGATAATTTATCAATAGGTACAGAAATATTGTGCTGCAACTTCGTCCTACTCATATTGAAGGCAGGAATAATATCCTGCATTTCTCTTCAGTGTTTCTCCCCCTGCCTCACTGTACTCAATATATATATCTCTATCCATAAGATACAATAATTGTCCAGGAGTCAATATATTTTGTTAAGAGACAAAATAATTTTAAGCACAATCGACGTGAAACAAAAAATATTAGTCATTAACTGTGACTCTTTTTTTTTGATATTTTCAGCTTCTCTTTCAAAAGTATTATTTAAGTTAAAATTCTTTTGTGCTTTGTGCTCATTTACTTCCTACGACCCTTTGAATGGACAATCATTGAGTGAATGGTCATCAAGTTACCAGGCAAAGAGAAAGAAAAGAGGAAAAAAAGCCAGGTAAGTATTTGCAAGAACATCTCAACATGTGTGCATTTGTGTGTCTGAATTATAAAGTCGAAAGGAAAAGGATCATCCTTTGTTTGGACCGACAATACAGCTACCTTAAGACAGAAAATTAAAAGCTAGTTATACCATGTATTTGATTTTTTTTAAATATGAAAAAATACTATAATGCCTATATAAATGAAAGAGTACCAAAAACTATAAAAGCATAATACTACCTGATAGTTTGTTATCAAAAACTAAGTCTGTTTTACACAAGAAATGCATGTTCTGACTATATCAGGCATCATTAAACAGCATACATCTGAGGCATATTAGTGCCCTGAAACCTACACAAGACATTGACAAGTTAAGACTGCACTGGGTACTAAGCAGATTTCTAGCAATTATAATTCAAATCCCCCAGGGGAACTATGTCAAAGTCGGATGATGCCTTAAAAAACTCTCTGTTGCGAATGGACAACCTTGCATTCTATGTCGTAACTTGTGAAGGGAGTTTTAGGTTTTCCCAAATATAGCAACTAAACAGCATTTTGTTTTACTCTAAACTAGTATAAAAGAAAATAAACCAAAAAAAGTCAATGGTAGAAGCCACAACCATGCAGAAGATACAAATTTCAAAATGCCCTTCCTTCTGCCAAGTGCTGGGAGGGAGAGCTGTCCCTTAAGTGGCAGAAGGTGAAGGTTCTCTCTAAAAGAAAAAGAGGCCTATCCAGATTTCCATCTGTTAGCAAGGAAATCTTTCTGAATGTAGTCCTGTGAATTCACTCAAAAATCTGCATCAGAATTTTTTTCTCCGTAGTATCTGTACATATAAAAATATTCAACATTTAGAATTTCCTACCTTTCTTCATTTGAGGGTATGTTATTACACTTAGGTGCAAGAAAGGAAAACTTACCGAGAATGACTTAAGTATAAAGCTTGACGATGAATATCTTCAGGATCTATTTCTACAGGATTTATTACAGCTAGTTGATCAATAGACCATCTAAATTGCCCTGGAGTCTTAATGAAACAAAGTGAGCTTATAAGTAAAAGCAAACTAAAATAGTCCATTAAACAAAGTGAGCTTATAAGTAAAAAAAGCAAACTAAAATAGTAAAACACTAACCATTGTCACCTTCAAAAATAATGTGAATAGTTATAATATTTTAAAGTTTATATTTTATAATTTGACTTTACCACTAACCTTTCCTAGTCTCCTACAGAGCACGTTCCTTTCCTATCAAAATCATAGCACATTCACACTGTTTTGAAATTGCTCCTTTAGGTGTGTCTAAAGTGTCCAAGTAGGGGCTGGCTTCTTTTTATAAATGCTGGCAAGTAGAAAATGGTGTTGACATCTTTTAAATAGTTGAATGAACCCAAAAGAATATTAATAGTTTTTGATAAGTGAAAATCACATGAAATTTGAATTTTAGTATCCATAAATAAAGCTTTACTAGAACATGGATACATTTATTTGTTTACACATTGCCCAGGGCTTCTCTTATGATACAAGCCAGAAGTGAATAGCTGTGACAACCATCAAGTGATCAGGAAAGCCTAAAAACTTACTGACTGGTCCCTGACAGAAAAAGTTTACTGACCCCTACATGAGAGTATAACCTCCTTGAGGGTTTGTACCTAATGATCCGAACCTGTGCTTGGTGTAACCCCTGTGCTTAGCATGTTATCTGAAACACAGCAACATTCAAACAATGTTTGCTAAACAATGAAAACAGATAATTAGATGGTGCAGCTTCTTTTATATTGATATATTATCAACCACAGTATCTAGCTCCCACAATTGCAGGAAGTTATCATGTTACCCCTTGAATGTAAAAAAAAAAAAAAAACTTCTAGCTAACTTATTATTGCCCAATCATGAGGTTATCACAAATACTATAATTAAAAAAGCACATTGCAACTAGTATATATGTCATTTGCCCTTGACCTTGTTTAAAAAAAGTTTATAATTCCAATCATTTGTAGTTATGTACATTTAAAACTAGTTGTAAACACTAGAATAACTTACTGGTAATTTTGTTGATTTAAAAACAGAAGGACTGGCAAGAGTTTGTTCATGGAGATTAGAATAATCATTAGGACTTTCAAAAGGATTTAAAACAGGGATCCTTCCCGGAGTTTCCGGTGTTATCTGCATTTTTGATTCTTTGACATCTCCCATAGCAGAGAGAAAACTAAAAAGAAATCAGAAGTATGCATGTTAAAACTACAAAGTTCTACAGACGTTCGTTTTGGAAATTAAAATATATTCAGCAAACACGTTTCTCAAAAAAAGAATTAATTCAAAACCTAAGATACCTATTTTAGTTCACAAAAAAAGTGTCATATATCCATTTCTGGAGTGATCCTCCAAATAACTGTAGAGGTGTCAGTGATATCATTACAGAAATTAACAAGTTCAGAGAAGTTAAGCGGCTTATAAGTAACAGCCAACTATGAATGAGTTCAGACTTGCTTTTGAGACTACTAAACGTTACCATAGGCAGAAATCCCTTTCGAAGTAAAGGACTTATATCTATAGTTTTTATTCATTATCTCGTCTTTAAACTGTATGAACATCCTTTGGATATCCCAGCAATTCCCTAACAAACTATAGTTGCTATTAAACAATTCTTTGCAGCAAGCAGATATGAGACGAAGACGCTTACGCCCTTCTTGCACGTTGTTCCTAGTCAGAGAAGTATGACTGACAGGGGCTAGGAAATGAACCGCTTTTGGTTGCCTTTCCTAAAACACTCCCTCTTCACCAAGATCTTCTGGGATAGAAAGCGAGACTGCATTCAAAGGATGGACTGGATGCATACTAGGGAAAGGAAGAAGAATCCAATTCTGGAAGGCTGAGGTGCAGCTGGCTTCCTTGGGTGAAAAGCAGAGGAAGTGTCTCCCCCCAACTTCCCACCATCACTCCTTGTTGGTGGCTGTCTCTTCCGCACCTACTCCCCTGCTGCAAGAGGGCAGGCTGGTGCAGACCTAAGGAAAAGCAAACTTTCCAACTCGAGACAGGAGGAAAGGCCAAGGACAACAAAGACCGTACCTACCCGAGTGTATAAAAAGGACGCCCCAATACCGACTCCAGGGCGCTCCCAGGTGCCAGCCAGCTCCCACCGTAGGCACAGACTCTTTAACTCCCCGCTTCCGCGCCGGCCCAACCAGCGCCCCGGGCTTGAGCGCGCCTGGCCAATCCCTCCGCATCGCTGTCCGCGAACCGGCCAATCGCACAGACGCCACGTAGGATATTCGAATGGCAACTCCTCGCTCCACATTCCGCGCAGAGAAACGAGGCTCCAAATTCAAATCAACGCAGCCGCACGCCGGCGACGAGCGCGAGGGGCGGAGCCTGCCGGCGTGAGCGGGACGCGCGGCGCGGTTGCCCCGGAGAAAGGAAGGCGCTCCAGTTCCGGGTCAGGCCCTCCTCCCGCCTGCCCCGGCCTCCGCCATGGCGAGCAGCGGCGGCCCCGGGGCGGCGGCGGCGACGGCCGCGGCCAATCTGAATGCCGTGAGGGAGACCATGGACGGTGAGTACCCGTTGCGCTTCCTTTACCTTGCCTGCGCTCTCCAGGGCCAAGGCCCAGGCGTGAGAGCCTCGGGAAGACTTTAGGTCCTCTTCTAGCCCCAAATGGCATCTTCTGAGACCTTTGGTCGGGGCCCGTTAGGGCCGCAGGACTGATGGCCGCATCTTTTGAGAGTTGTCCCCTCGCTCCTGCGTAAGTTTGTCGCGCGGACGACGTACCGGCTCGCACGTCCCTGCCGCGCGGGACCCCGAGAGCCTCGGATTCTGCGGTGAAGACGCCGCGCCCTTCCCGCGCGTTGCACCCACCCGCGTCCGCGCACGGCAAGGCCCAGCCCACTGTGGACAGAGGCCGTGTGTGTTTAAGCACAGATGTGTCCTTTGCCCCTGACACTTTGGTGGGCCCTTTTTAAATATCTGGTGAATGAATGAACAGGTTGCCCCTTCATCAGAATTACCTTAGTTTTGCCTCAAAGCAGGTGACGCCAGTGACCGGGCGCTAAGGCTTTTGTTGGCTGTTTTCATGGCCTGAGGCACCTGGGTGTAAAGTCTGCATAAGTGTACCAGCAGACAAGTGTCTTGCAGGTGCCCTCTCTCTATGATGTTGCCTCTGCCACCTCATACTCCTGAGGTGAGGTTGGATAAGCTACTTAAATATCTTGGAGCCTGTTTTCTTTCTTTCTTTCTGTAAAATAGCACTCTCAGGGTTGTAAATATTTAAACGAAACAAGACAACTAAGTAAAGGCAAATCAAAGGTGATCGATAGTTTTTTGCATTATATCAGATATCATCCAATTGCACATTCCTTTTTTTTGTTTCATTTCCACCTAAATGTGAATCTTTGATGGATGTCAAATATTGCCGTTTCAGTCTGCCTGGATATTTTCCAAGGGGTATCACATCAGACTCCATCTTTGTAAAAGAGAACCCTATGGAATCCTCCCTAGGTAATGCAGCTTTCTTTTTGTATCTCCATCGCCTTCATGATGGGCTCTGCTTGTTAAGTGGCAGTTCCATATAGGGGACTCTGATAAAGGCTTTACAGCTTTTGCTACACTGGCTGTTGCTTCCATTTTCGAAGAATTGAACTTATACTATTAGAGCCTTTGCATGTAATTTTTTATTTATTTGGTGTCTACTTTGCTGGTTTTCTGAACATTTTGCTCTAAATACCATATTCAGCCTTCTTTTTCCATCCTTCTTCATGTATTACATTTAACTAGTTTTGTTTTGTAAGTGGATATATGTACATAGGCATTTGTTTAATGTCACTATCTTTTATCTTTCTTTAGAAGTCAATAACAGAATTTCTGCTAGTTTTCTTATTAGCCAGAATCCTAAATGTTAGAATGCCATTTGAATAGCAAACTCACATTTTATGTCAGGTGGGACTACTGATGTACAAATGAGAACTGATGGTTTGTATTTGTTGCATCATCAAGATACTTTCTGACAGAATTCAGCATAAAGTCAAGATTTTATAATGTGTAATGTATGGGTGAAGGGAAAGCTTTCCCTTAGTCCTTGAAAGATTTGTGAAAGAGTCAGCTCACTCACAAAAAGCAGATTAATTAGAGAAAAGGTATACAGATTTATTTGATCTTAGTTTTATGTGACACAGAGGATCCTTTAGAATGAAGACTCAACCATTTGTTGAAGCTTGAGGACCAGCAGTTCTCAACCTGTGGGTCGCAATCCCTTTTAACAGTGAAAGTACATTGCAGCAGTAGGAAGGTTGAGAACCACTGTTGTAGACCATTTTGAGATTTTGGAAATAATGGGAGCTTGAATCATGGCAAAACAGGTTATGGGTATGGGAAGTAGAGGAGTTTTGTTGCGGGGCAATAAATTAATACTAGGGACAAGTCAGTGCTTTTGAAGACTGTAGTGGTCTGGCATGAAGTCTTGGGCTTGCAGGGTGGACAGTGGTTTGTGAGAAAAGTCTGTCCAGGTCTGTTGACAAAATTTAGTTTTCTTTTTTGTGATGTGGATTCAGTTAATGAAAATTCAGGAAACAAACCCGAGGGAATTGTGTTTGTTAGGTTCAGACTGCAGGCAGAGAACAGCTTCCTTTGGGAAAGACTGGGGAGGAGGGTGTCAGATTTGAGGCTTTTTTTTCAGTTCAGCATGTACATATACCTGGTATTCTGGGGTATGTGTTTCTTATCCCCGATAGTAAGAATATGGAAAAATGAAGAGATTTTTGTGAAGTGAAAGTGGATGTGTGGGATTTCATTGTATTAAGTCAATACATGAGGGCCACTGTGAAGTTTTCAAAACTTTTTGAGTCCCATTTCTTCCCTCAGAAGCATCATTTTTCTACTCTCTTCGACTCAGCTATAAACATTTGCATTTTAATCATGAGTGAGGGGAGTCAGGGGAGGAAGCAGGTGGACTTTGTGATATATCTGCATAGCTTGCTATGAAAGGAACACAATCTATCCCAGCCTGACTTAGTATAAAGTCTACTGTATGAGATCCTGTACTCTTGAAGTCCCCAGCCCAGCTGCACAGCAGGAGGTGAGTGGCTAGCCTGCAGGCGAAGCTTCATCTTTATTTACAGTCACTCCCTGTCGCTCACTGATTCTACATTATTTATATATTACAATGTAAAAATAGAAATAAAGAGCACAATAAATGTAGTGAGTGAACTTGAATCATCCAGAAACCATTGCCCCCCTCCCCCCTTGGTCCATGGAAAAATTGTCTTCTATGAAGCTGCTCCCTGGTGCCAAAAAGGTTGGGGACTATTGCTTTATTCACATCCTCAGATCAACATTCTCTCCTACATTCTCATTTAAAGTAGGCCTTTTCAATCGTCCTCTCCTCCAGGGTAAATAAAGAGCACCTTTGCTTTTGGTGTTGGCTCCTTTGCTTTTCAACTTTTTTGAATTTTATATTCTCTCTTTTGATAGCTTTATACTTTTAATTTTTACTTTCTTATATTCTAGAATGTTTCATATGCCTCTAATTTTAAGGATGACAATTATTCCTTGTCAGAAGCTTCATCGTAGTACCGTGTTATATATCAGGTAATTAGCTTTAAAAATGCATTATAGAGAAAGAAGTTAAAAGAGTCTGTGGTGTATTTATTGATTGACTAGCACCACAAAGCACTGCCAGCAAGGGATAATCTGTGCCATTAATCCAGTTGCTCATTTGAGAAAGAAACCTAAGAATCAGTCTTGTTTACTCCACTACCTCCTTCTCTTCACTAAGTCCTTTAAGTTCTTTACTCATTTCAGATTTGACCACTTGTCTTAATCTCTCCCTTCCATACTGCCCATCAGTCTTTTATCAGAATAGCAGTAATATAAATGAACTTCCTCCCACTTGTGCTCTACCCATTTTCAAGATATGTTCCATATTCAGCGAAAGTCTTTAAAATACCAATCTGATCTTGTTAATGCTGCCATTTTGTATCTTCCAATAGTGTTGCACAGTTCTAAAATCTTCAGTAGGGCCCTACATGATTTGTGTGTTACATTTATCTCGTATTTTATACCCATTCATCCTCATCATTGCATTGCCTTTACACTGATGGTCAGGTGCAGGTCTATGGATTTACCAGCTTCCCTCCAGAACAGGAATCATTACCTAAGTTGTTTTCTTTGCTTGCACTCTTCACCCTTCCTCCTACCTGTACATTAATCTGGTTGATTCCTCCTCACCTTTGAGTCTAAGTTTGTCACCTCTTGAGACAGATGAGTCTTTGCTAAACACTAATGTCCTTCTAAACTTGGTAAGATGCCCTTGGAGTTTGTTTCAGAGGTGTGACATTCTTTTCCTCTGTTTTACTTGCGTTGTCTAGAACCAGTTATTATTTTAATGGCTTTCTTCTAGACTGCAATGTTTTGAGAGCTGAGATCATATCAACATTGTTCCAAATTATTCAGCAGTAGCAAAATAGGCACAAAGTACTTTTAGGTACAGATTGAGTATCCCCATCTTAAAATCATAGGACCAATGTTTTTTTCTTAGGATTTTTAAATGTGTATATACATAATGAGATATTTCAAGGATGGAACCCACATCCAAACATGAAATTCATTTCTGTTTCATTTATACCTTATACACATACTATGAAGGAAATTTTATTTTCCCCTCTGGGACACTGAATAAATGTGTCCCAGTGTGGTTTTGTTTGTTTGTTTGTTTGTTTTTGCAGTTTGTTTTTGGTTTTTTTTGGACAGGGCTGGGTTTGAACCCACCACCTCCAGCATATGGGGCTGCTGCCCTACTCCTTTGAGCCACAGGTGCTGCCCCATCCCAGTGTTTTTTGATTTTGACACATTGCTTGAGGTCTGGTGTAGAATTTTCTACTTGTGGCATCATGTTAGTACTCAAAAAATTTCAGATTTTGGAGTATTTCAGAGTTGAGATTTTGGGGTTAGGCATGCTCTACCTGTACCAAATATACAGTAGCCCCTAAGGAAATAGCTTTTGGTTATGGTTAGTTTGTGAAGATAGAAAGTAATAGTGTCAATTTTAAAAGAAATCTTAAAGGAACTAATCCTAGTACTAAGATGGACCTTCCAAACAGCATAGAGTTATAGGAAGGAAGAGAAAAGATAAAAGAGAAAGGCATGAACAAAGGCATAAAAGGAAGAATAAGCATAGCATTTTTAGGTTGAGGGCCCAGGGGTTACCAGGAAAAGAACAAACTAGAGAGAAAGAACTGAAAACTTGTTAGAGGATTAGAGGATTCAGTAGAATTCATTTAAGTTGGCTGGTTATAAAATACAAATATGTAATTTTCTAGTATGTTAACAGTAACCACTTAGATGGTTACCTAACATTCTGCAGGGATGAAGCAGAATTTGTTTATGAAAACAATCACATATAAAAATCCAAGAAAATGAATATTTAGTATGATTGATTGGGTACTTGCCAAAACTTTTCCAACTATACTAAAATGTAATTATTAGCAGAGCCATGTTCAAAAACAAGAAAGGGAAGTCTCCAGTGATTAGAAAGAGGTTTTCACCTAAGAAAGGGG
The DNA here is from genome assembly GCA_963574575.1 of Galagoides demidoff. Taxonomy (NCBI): domain Eukaryota; kingdom Metazoa; phylum Chordata; class Mammalia; order Primates; family Galagidae; genus Galagoides; species Galagoides demidoff. Next base: position 21,289 of record CAUYQV010168730.1, read on the forward strand.
TTCGTGGGAACCACAGCAGGGGATTGGGAATCTATCCTGATGAAACAGGCTGCCCTGTTTGAGTAATGCTTGGACTCAGAAATATGCCATCTGCCATGGCCAGTGGTTGAGAAGTACCATCCATATGTTTTCTGATTCTAGAGCCAAGATGCTTCTCCGAGGCCTGATCCAGAGGACTGAGGCCAGGGTAAAGAAAGCTTCCTGTCCAAAAATGTGTCAACAATCTAGGATACCTGAAAGAAATTTCCTATGGAAGATGAATTTTCAGCCAAGAATTACATATCACCTAAAGTAGATGAAAAACAAACAACTAACATGGAAAATGAAAAAGAGACAGAAAAACTAGTAGTCAGTAGCTAGTCCTTTTGTTGAGTATTGCCATATGCTAAGCAGCATTCTAAGTGATCCTTTAATCCTCACACCAGTCCTATCAAATATTCTTACTATTCCCACTCTGTGGAATAATGATATGAAGCCATCTGCAGCCTCTCAATGCCAGTAAACAAGCCCTTTGAGACCCTACTGAAGAAAAGACTGGGCATCGTAGATGCAGTCAGCTGTTGATGTTATGACATCTACTGGCAGAATCAAAAAAGCATCCATAGCCCAAGTTTGTGGTTGGATTCAAAGGTTGTAGGCCAGTGTCAAGAAGGAAATGGTTGTGAAATTGTATAAAAAAAAGTGACATCAGCAATGTTATGGGTAGACTGAGGACAGTGAAATTTACTGGGATGAGGAAAGTGACTCTTCACAAAACATCAGTAATATAGCAATTGAAGACAAATACGCTTTTGATATTGACAGGGAGAGTTCTTGGCCTTCTCTGATACATAAATATCATAAATGTGTTACTGGTACATAAAACTTCTTGTACCTGTGTCCTTATGTTTTATAATTATTTGTTATATAAAATTTCTCATACTATATGTTAAAAAAAATGCAAAAATTCCTTTGTAGTACAAAAATAAGTACTTAAATATAAACAAAAATTTGAATTAAAAAAATGAAGGACTTTTATTCTAAAAGTTTGGACCAAAAATGTGGGTGTACATTATACATGGGCATGCATTATACATGGCAAAATAGAGTAATTCATGAGACATTGGGTAGAGTACTCAGAAGAGTCTTGCCCCAACAGTGGAGAATAATTTGCCCTACACTAAACAAGGCTCTGGTCCTGCCTAACAAATCAAAAAGTAAGCCCTGGAAGGATCAAATTGGTTCCAGGTAACTGTATATCATTACAAAGCTCAAGAATATTTATGGACTCTGCACCGGTAGCACAGTGGTTCAGGCACCGGCCACATGCAGCGAGACTGGCAGGTTTGAACCTGGCCTGGGCCAGCTAAACAACAATGACAATTGCAATAAAAATAGCCGGGTGTTGTGGTGGGCCCCAGTAGTCCCAGCTACTTGGGAGGTTGAGGCAAGAGAATCACTTAAGCCCAAGAGTTTGAGGTTGCTGTGAGCTGTGATGCCACAGTACTCTACCAAATGTGACATAGGGAGACTCTGTCTCTAAAAAAAAAAAAAGAATATTTATAGAAACAGAAAAGTATTCAGTACTTAACAATGTAAAATTCACAACACCTGGCATACAATCAAAGATTACCAGGTTTGTAAAGCAGGAAAATATGACCCTTGATGAAGAGAAAAATTCAATCAAATTGACTCCAAAATGGTACAGATGTTAGAATTAGTAGACTAGAGCATTAGAATTGTACTTCATATGTTGAAAAACATTAGTAAACCAGCCTGAGCAACAGTAAGACCCTATCTCTTGACTTTTCAAAAAGAAAAAAAAAGAAAAGAAAAACTAGCCGGGCATTGTAGCCGGTGCCTGTAGTCCTAGCTTGGGACTTAGGAGGCTGAGGCAAGAGGATTGCTCAAGAGTTGAAGGTTGCTGTGAGCTATAAAATCATAGCACTCTACTCAGGGTGATAGAATCAGACTATCTCAAAAGAAAAAAAAAAGTTTAGTAGAGGCATGGAAGATTAAAGACTCAGATTGAACTACAGATGAAAATGAATGGTATGAAAAAGTGAGAAGGGCCCATCTCATGAACATGATGAATGCTACAAAAGTTGTCAGAAGGATGTAGATTTAACATTAATGGGTAACTAAATATTGTTAACTTGTCCATTCTTCCTAAAATAATAGGTGATTTTTATGCTGTTCAAATCAGAATCCAAATGGAATTTAGTTTGGGAATTAATGAAAAAATATTAAGTTTACCAGGAGTATAAAAGAAATTATATAAATGAAAAATGACAAAGGAATCTTTAAACTACTACATGCAGTATGAAGTTAGTAATTAAAATTCTGGCTCTGGGACTTTCAGGGGAGGGGCAAGATGGCCGACTGGAGCCAGCCTTCAATAGAAGCTGTAATGTCCAGAAAGTACCCAGTTAAGCTGAAGACTGGGAGCCAAGCAGGGAGAGAAGAGTGATAACTGCAGGTCACCTCTACTGAGGCAAGCTGTGTCTCCAAGAAAACAAACTTCAAACCAGAGTCACTCATCCACTAGGATCGGACAAGGACCATCTAACCCCACCACACCAAGCAGGTTTCCTCAGCCTCAGACTATAATACTGTATGGGTCCTGTGCAAAGCTGTAGGGGAAAAAGCTGCAGTCACCAGTCCCAGATCCTTAACAAAGGGCTTGTTAACCACAACTCCAGGGGCTGCCAATCCAATTTCACTGTATCCACCCATCTAGCCAACCGGCAAAAAACAATCATGAGGCAGAATCAGCAGAAAATCTCTGGCAACATGAATAATCAGAGTAGATCAACTCCCCCAAGGAATGATGTGGCAGACAAAGCACAAGATCCCATTTATAAACAAATGGCTGAGATGTTAGAAATCAAATTCAGAATTTGAATAGCAAATAAGATTAACAGAACGGAAGTAAGGATGGAATTGGAATTTCAAGGAGTAATTCAAAAGATATCTCAAGAATTCAATGAATTCAAAGACAAAATCACCAAAGATTTTGACACATTGAGGCAAGAACTTGCAGCCCTCAAAGATCTGAGAAATATAGTAGAATCCCTCGGTAATAGAGTGGAGCAGGTAGAAGAAAGGATCTCTGACATTGAAGACAAAGCTTTTGAAGGCTCCCAAACGTTCAAAGAGGAAGACAAGTGGAGAGCAAAAATGGATCATTCTCTCAGAGAGCTCTGGCATAATTAGAAGAAAACTAACTTTCACCTTATAGGAATTCCTGAAGGTGACAAGGTGGCTTTGAAGGATACAGATGCTCCTCTTCATGAAATAATCAAAGAGAATTTCCCAGACATGCCAAGAGATTCTGAAATTTAGATAGCAGACAGTTTCAGAACGCCAGCACAACTCAACCTGAATAAGAAATCTCATAGACATCTTACAATTAGCTTCACCAAAGTTAATATGAAGGAGAAAATTCTGCAAGCAGCCAGGCATAAGAAAACCATAACCTACAAGGGGAAGAACATTAGAATGACTGCAGATCTCTCTGCTGAAACCTTTCAAGCTAGAAGAGGGTGGTCATCAACCTTTAATCTCCTTAAAATTAATTTTCAACCCAGGATCCTGTATCTAGCTAAATTGAGTTTCATCTGTGATGGAGAAATTAAATACTTTAATGACATGCACATGTTGAAGAAATTTGCTATAACTAAACCAGCTCTCCAGGATATTCTCAGATCCATCCTCCATACTGAACAGCACAGTCCTCCACCATCAAAGTAAACTCACTCAGAAACTTAGAAACTTTTGATCAAATTCCAACTTCCGTGGTAGCAAAAGGATTAAAAATGTCCACTGGACTTTTGAAAAACTCAATACCCAAGCCTCCCAAGTAGCTGGGACCATAGGCGCTTGCCACAATGCCCAGCTATTTTTTGGTTGCAGCCATCATTATTGTTTTGGCAGGCCCAGGCTGGATTTGAACCTGCCACCTTAAGTGTATGTGGCTGGCACCTTAGCCACTTGAGCCACAGGTGCCAAGCTGATGCAGTGGGTTATAAACCAACAAAAGGAATGAAAGACAAGGATGGTCACTGCATATTTGTTAAGGGCAACACTCAACATGATGAGATTTCAATTATTAACATTTATGCATCCAGCCAGAATGTGCCTCAATTTATAAGAGAGACTCTGACATGAGCAACTTGATTTCCTCCAGCACCATAATTGTCGGAGATTTAACACCCCTTTGGCAGTGTTTGATAGATCCTCCAATAAGAAACTAAGCAAAGAACTTTTAGACTTAAACTTAACCTTTCAACAATTAGATTTAACAGACATCTACAGAACATTTCATTCTAACAAAACTCAATACACATTTTTCTCATCAGCCCACGGATCATCCTCCAAATTTGATCGTATCTTAGGTCACAAGTCTAACCTCAGCAAATTTAAAAGAATAGAAATCATTCCTTGTATTCTCTTGGACCATCATGGATTAAAAGTTGAACTAAGTAACAATAGAAATCTGCATACTCATAGAAAAACATGGAAAATGGGTTATAGATGAGATTAAGAAGGAAATAACCAAATTTTTGGAACAAAATGATAATGAAGACATGAATTATCAGAACCTCTGGGATATGGGAAAGGCAGTCATAAGAGAGAAATTTATAGCATTACAAGCCTTCCTCAAAAGAACAGAAAGAGAGGAAGTCAACAACTTAATGGGATATCTCAAGCAACTGGAAAAGGAAGAGCATTCCAAGCCTAGACCAGCAGAAGAAAAGAAATAACTAAAATTAGAGCAGAACTAAATGAAATTGAAAACAAAAGAATCATACAACAGATTAATCAATCAAAAAGTTGGTTTTTGAAAAGGTCAATAAAATAGACAAACCTTTGGCTAACCTAACCAGAAGCAGAAGAGTAAAATCCCTAATTTCATCAATCAGAAATGATAAAGGCCAAATAACAACAGACTCCTCAGAAATTCAACAAATGCTTAATGAATATTACATAAAAATCTATTCTCAGAAATATGAAAATATGAAGGAGATAGACCAATACTTAGAAACATGCCACCTTCCTAGACTTAGCCAGAAAGAAGTGGAAATGTTCAACAGGTCTATAACAAATTCTGAAATAGCATCAACTATAAGAAATCTCCCTAAAAAGAAAAGCCTGGGACCAGATGGCTTCACATCAGGTTCTACCAAACCTTTAAAGAGGAACTAGTATCTATATTACTTAACCTTTTCCAAAACATAGAAAAAGAAGGATACTTCCTAACACATTCTATGAAGCAAATATCACCCTGATTCCCAGCCCAGGAAAAGACCCAACAAGAAACAAAAATTATAGACCAGTATCTCTATTGAATATTAATGCAAAAATATTCAATAAGATCCTAGCAAACAGATTCCAACAACACATCAAATTATACATCATGACCAAGTGGGTTTCATTTCAGGGTCCCACGGATGGTTCAATATACGCAAATATGATTCATCACATAAATAAATTAAAAACAGAAACTATATGATTCTCTCAATTGATGCAGAAAAAGCTTTTGATAATATGCAGCATCCTTTTTTGATCAGAACACTTAAGAAAATAGATATAGAAGGAACAGTCCTTAAACTAATAGAGGCCATCTACAGCAACCCACAGCCAATATTGTATTGAATGGAGTAAAATTGAAATCATTTCCACTCAAATTAGGAATCAGGCAAGGATGCCCATTGTGTGTACTGCTTTTTAACATTGTAATGGAAGTCTTAGCCATTGCAATTAGGCAAGAAAAGGCAATCAAGGGTATCCATATAGGGTCAGAAGAGATCAAACTTTTTGCTCTTCACAGATGATATGATGGTATATCTGGAAAACACCAGGGATTCTACTACAAAACTCTTAGAAGTGATCAAGGAATACAGCAGCATCTCAGGTTACAAAATCAACACTCATAAATCAGTAGCCTTTATATATACCAACAATAGTCAAGCTGAAAAAACAGTCAAAGACTCTATTCCGTTCATAGTAGTGCCAAAGAAGATGAAATATTTGGGACTTTACCTAACAAAGAATGTGAAAGATCTCTATAAAGATAACCATGAAACTCTAAGAAATGAAGTAGCTGAAAATGTTAACAAATGGAAAAACATACCATGCTCATGGCTGGGAAGAATTAACTTTGTTAAAATGTCCAGTGCCGAGTTTTTAGATGCAAATTTCTTTGTCATGGAAATGCATCAAGGGTCCTACGCCTTCTTAA
>CAUYQV010168733.1:0-19319 GCA_963574575.1 Galagoides demidoff
GTGTATCCTGAGTAAAGATGCGTGTGGCCAGTACACATTTGATGAAGGCAACGCAAAAGAATGTCTGTATGATCTGAGGACATCTCTTAAAAGGAGGAGGGTGATTGGAGGGATCACTTCTATGCTTATCTTACAAGGGTATCAGTGAATCTTTCTAAGAGTAGAATATAAACGTCTTAACATAATAACTAAGAAAATGACCTAAAGGCTATGTTAACCAGTGTGATGAAAATATTTCAAATTGTATATGAAAACACCACACTGTACCCCGTGATTGCATTAATGTACACAGCTATCCTTTAAAAATAAATAAAAATTATTTTAACAAAAAAATTTTTAAAAAAAACAAAAATAAATAAAGAAATAAATTCTATGCCTTCAAAATTAAAAAAAAAAAAAGAATAATCTCAATGGGCAGCACCTGTAGCTCAAAGGAGTAGGGCACTGGCCCCATATATCAGAGGTGGTGGGTTCAAGCCCAGCCCTGGACCACACCATGAAGGAACCACAGACACAGCGTGAAAGTGTGGAATCAATATAACAAATTTTGCGCAGACTCCGCCAACATTTAATGAGATCCTAGTAAGTGAACAGCACATACAGGATATCTTTCCACTTGCTTCATTCTTCCTCGTACTCAGATCGGTGTGAGATAATCACACTATATACCCTATCTGTGCTTACTTGCCTGACTCTCACCTATCTACCCCAGTGGAATGCAAGTTCTCTGAGAGTAGAAACTTCCTCTCTTTTGTTTCCCAGAGCATCCTCCAGGCTTAGAACAGTCCCTGAAACATCCATTGTAAGTTCTCAGCCTGTTTTATTTGGAAGTGTCCGTCCGCATGGAGTTCATGGCCTGAGATCAGAGGCAGAGAATTGAGCAGGCAATTACGACACGGTGTGGCCAGAGTGAAACAGTCACAGGCCTACGGAAGCACACAGGTGTGGCCCCGAAGTCTCACCCGGAGGAAAAGTCATCATAAAATCCAGCTCATGGCCGACCTTACAGGAAGAGAAATCAAGAGAGCTCATTTTCTTGGCGTATTTCTTAAACAGCTGGTACCAAAGACACACAACCCAAACTATAAGGATGACCCAAATCACACCAGTTGTGACTTTGATCTCCAGCTAATATGTACCTTACATGAATTAAAATGCCAAGTGTGATGTTCTCACCACATTTACTGGTCCTGATGCCCCTTACAGTGGGGAGACCCAAGCTGGAAGCAAAACCATCCATGCCATTCGTGAGATACACACAATTAGCTTAGCCTTGGTGGAATTCATTGAATCACTGCATGAGAGATGTGGGGGGTGTGTGTGTTCAATTAGAACACACTTTCAATCCTGTGAAAAGTGGGCAGTTATCACACACTGTCTAGAGGCCGAGTATTGACCTCTGACCTCAGCTAGCCGGTCTAGACACCAGGGCAAACACCACTGCCCAGCTTATCAAAGGCTTCTATTTGCAAAGCCGCAAGAACTTGTCAGATACAGATGGTGATGCTGACTTCTCAATAGGGGAAAAAAAGGACCTAAATTAGACTTCTATAAAAAGAATATTGCATATTTATTTCCACAATAACACCCAGGAAAAACGTTAGTCAAGGAGCAAGCAATTGGGTGAATAAATAAGCTTGTCTTTGTTCTCATCAATTAAGTTATTACATCAGTTGGAAAACCAGTGAATTATAATACAGATGTTTAATGAAACACTGCTGAGCCTATAAGTCAAACTCCTATTTTGTGGTGTGATTTTGGCTGCATAGTTTTGTGTGTGTTAAACCGTATTTATTAGCTGATACCCATTATTATTTTGAGCAAGGTATAATTCAGTTGTCAGGCTCCATCGCAGGCAAGGAGATTTAATCAGTAAGAGCCGCTTTGCTACTGAGTATAAAACAATGTGGGTTTCATGAAGCAATCACGGCAGTGTGAAAAAATGGGATTAATTAGTATTGTACAAGAACAGGCAGCATGCTCATTAAAACCTTGTGAGGTGGCTCTTGATAAACTGCCACTTGATAGGACCGCATTAATGTGACAAGGCAAAGGCTTCATTTCCAGATCCTTCCTGATTGTATCTCACTTTTAAAGTTACCTGAAATGACCCACGCTGGTGTTTGGAATACAAAGATCAAAATGACTGCCAGGGATCCCCGAGCCACCTGGATCGGGGAAGCCAAGGATGGACGGGGAAGCGTCAAAGACGACTTTTATTGAGCTACAGTCCAACATGAATCTGTAACTGCCAATGAAGCTGCTCCAGGGGCCGGTGGACTTGCATTCGCGCTCGGCAGGTTGGGCAGGAACCAATCTGACAATGGGGAGCCCACCTTAATGAGGGCCACGTACACAGCCTCTGCCTGGCTGCTCACCCAGTGCTGGGGGTGTTCGGAAATGTGTACGTCTGGGGAAGCTATCAGGGGCTCCAGAGAGCCATGGTGGAGACTTGGAGGGAGAGAGGAAGGCAGGAAGGTGGAGAGCGAGCTCCTTGCACAATTCCCTGTTAGTGCCCATGGATAGTGACGGTCATGGTCGCTTAACAACAGGGGGTACCTTTGGGGGAATGCACCGGTAGGGGTAGGTGATGGAAATCAGAGTGCACAGGCGCAAACCTACTGCACCCCTGGGCTGTATGGCACAGACTGTGGGTCGGGCTCCAAACCTACACGACATGTTACTAATGCTGCAGGCACCTGTGACACAATGGGAAGTACTAGGGTCTCTAAACATAACTAAACACCGAAAAGATATGGTTAGCACACAGATCATCACCGGAAGGGTGCACCATCCTCTAGGACAGTGGGGTTCTCAACCTTCCTAAGCCTCCTAATACCGAGACCCTTTAATACAGTTCCTCACATCCTGGTGACCCTCAACCATAACATTATTTTTGTTGCTACTTTGTAACTGTAATTTTGCTGCTGTTATGAATCAGTAATGTAAATACCTGATATGCAGGCTGTATTTTCATGGTTACAAAGGGGTCGCGACCCACAGGTTGAGAACTGCTGCTCTACTGGGTCCCTGACTGCTTTTTGGATTTCCAAAACACCTCTCCTGCTTCCTCTAATGTCGTCACTCATTATTTCTGTTGTTTCTACAGTAAAAGCATCTATGCATGAACAAAGCTCCGTAAGAACAATCTGCTTGAGGTGAGGAATACTTTTCCTGTGCTTTGGACTCATTTGCTTCCTTGGGCATCCAGTTGTATTCTCTTTCAAATGTGGAACAGTTTGGGTCACGTCTTCCTGCTGCAGCGGCTTGAGGAAGAGGCTTGATCAAGTTAACTTGATCTCAAGTTAACATCTGCGGAAATGCATTCTGAGCCCCTCACCAAGTCCAGAAAGTTCCTCCAAGGACCTTCTCTTACCTGCATCCCTCAGCTTCTCGTGTGCTGGGTGGCTTCAGCTAATACAGCATGTAAGTCAACTCTACAGAGAACAGCTATTTATTGGGGGTAATTTCTAGGACTAAAAAACGCTGCTCAGAAACCTCAAAGTCCCTGCACCCTTCCCCCAATTATTTTACTAAAGAAAAAAAAAAAGTAAGCTTGTTAAATCTTACCAGCATATTAAATTAATGCTTTCTACCATGAAGCTCAAGTCCTCGGCTCACAATTATAGGTTGTTTGCAATTGAACTTGGGTAATGCCACTTGCAATCTGCAGATTCAAGGCACTGGGCAGAAGTCAGGCTACCTGAGCCGACTGGATAGGATTAAGCACCCTGCTTTATCAAGTGATGTGTTACAATATTATTAATTTAAACCCTAACATTTCATTGTTGTGATCCGAGCTGCATGATGTAATGCAATATGACAGCCGTCGAATTAATAGAAAATGGGATTCATCTCTCAAAATTTCACACAAAATAAGGGCACAGAGACAGACAAAAAGAAGGGAGAAAGACAGACAGATAAATACCTTTAATACTTCCTCTGTATTCAAAGGAGTCTGTCTCTAGCCGGCAGCGTTTGGAGTCTCACCTAGCCTCCGCCCATTTATGCAGAGAGCTACCAGTTATTTATTCCTCTGTAATGCAAAGTAGTGCGAGGTTCCTGTTTTGTCTCTTTTATTTAGCAGGTGAATTGCACAGAGGTAATACGCTGGAAGTGGAGGTTCAAGCATTACCATTTATGCATGACACCGTAATAGGAAATTTTCTGCCCCTCTTAGCTTGATGAGAACCTTCTGCCAAGACCCTCCAACTCCGTCAGGTAGTAGCCACCTCCTTGATTTATAATCTTACAGTGGCGGAAGAGGTTAGCTGGGTAATTTAAATCACCAGATTTCCCTAATGAACTTGGGCCGGCCAGAAAGCACTTTGCATCGTGAAGGCGCCATTTCACCTTCCTTTGGCCCCGCGTACTTTATCTCCAAATCTTTACATTATTTATATAAAAAGGGAAATGGTTCTCGAGCAAAGCGAGCAGAGCGTCTCCACGGATAGACTGCGGCCTCCAATTCGCTGCAGATTGGAAACCCTCTCTCGGGGTGAGAAAAACAGGGCTGCCAGATTCAGTCAAGACAAATACAGGATGCCTGGTTCAACGTGAGTATCAGACAAATAATAAATAATGCAATGTTTGGGACATGTTTATATTAAATGATATTTGTTGCTTGCCTAAATTTTAATTTAACTGGGCATCCGGTTTTGTCTGGAACGCTACTAAGCTAAGAAGGAGGGAGGAAGGAGGCATACTTAACCCTGGGAGGGTGCCGCATGAAATGTCACAAGCAAACGCTCTGCAAAGCTTGGAAAACCGACTGTGCAGAGGAGCCTCTGGCCTCTCGGCCTCTCTGTGGAGCATTTTTATTCAGCAGATTACGAAAGGCTTCACTGAGCTTTGAAATAAACTATTGGTCACTTTTTCCCCACACGGATAAGCACATTGTAAATGATGTTTCCTTCATATTAACCCCAATGAGACTTTTCTACTGTTATATTTTGTCTAAAAAATAGACGGCGCTTCTCAAACCTGAGAAATCCTAGCACATTCCACCATCACCGCCACAAACACCGGATATCTCCAACTACCTCTGCAGATTGCAGTTTCGAAAACAACTGACCTTGCGTACATCCCAAAGAACTGAAAACGGGTACGAAAACGGATACGAGTAGGTGTGTGTTCAAAGCCGCGCCACTCACCGTGATCAAAAGGGTTACACCAGCAACGCGGAGGCCTGGTGCGGGATGAGCAGGGGATGACCACGGACGATGAAATATTATTCAGCCAGAAAAAGAAACGGTGCTGACACAGGCGGCCCTCGGGGGCGAAACTCGAAAGTTCTGCTGAGAGAAAGAAGCAAGACACAAAAGATCACTCATTCTGTCCTTCCTTTTATAGGAAAACATACAGAACAGGCAAATCTGTAGAGGATAAGGCAGATTAGGGATTTTCAGGAACCAGGAAGGGAAGAGGTTGGAGCTCAGGTGGAGGGTGACTGCCCATACATAGGGGTTTCTTTTGTGGGGAGATGCAAATGTTTGGGCGCTAACTAGAGATGCTGGCTGCCCAGCATTGTCGATAATCTAAAGACCATTGAATTATTCAAATTCCAATGGGTAATTTTACATTATGTGAGTGTCATCCCCATAAAAATAAATACATGTACAAACAAACAAAATTATTGAATATCTTAAGGGGAAAATGAGATTTGCTGGTCTGCCTTGGGTCTCATTTTGAATTTTTTACCAGCTGCAAAGAAGACCTTCCCACTTTCGGCAGTGTTTGTCATCCAAAAGGCATTTCCACGTAAGGTAGTAATTCAACTAATATGAACTGAGCCCCGGTAAGAGTCCTGGGAAACTATACAGACCCTTTGTACAGGTTAGAAAAAGTCTCCATCTGAAGCTGCTTGAGGCACTGAGGCTTGGAGATCCATATATAGTCTGTGTTGTATATTCTTTTTTGTATTTTTTAAAAATCACTCTTTAAATATGTGAAAACCATTCTTCACTCACAAGCCACAGAAAGAACATTCCACAGGGTTGAATAGGCCCATGGAAGGCCCTCTACCAACCGCTCTCTGTATCTTGAGCGTTGGTTACGTGGATATATGCGTTTGTTAAAATTCACTGAACAATGTGCTGACGACCTACTCCTTGTTCTATAGTATTTCTCAGTAAAATATAGAACAGTGCCTGGTCATTTAGGTAAGGCCCAAATAAACATTAGGAAATACAATTTTAGCTTCCTGTCAATGATACACTTATTTATTTTAAATTATAACAGTGAAGATATTATTCTTGTGTATCATAAGGAAAATTCAGGCAATATCTTTCAAGGTCTCCATTAGAGTCGCTCATTTTCCTATCACTTACTTATCCCCCAGCTTCTATGGTCTTCCTACAAAAAGGATTTGATTTATTAGGGCAGCATCTCACACCTGGGAAGGCTCCAATCCAGAGAAAATACTCTCAATTCTCCAGGGGCCCTTGAACCCACGTCACACAAACAGGTGCCCATGGTGGACCCATCTGTCAGAAGAAGCCAGCAGACCAGGGGGCATCTTTCCCCAATTAGAGCTGTCTCATGGGCTCTAAGAAGAAGTTTCTGAAGCAGTAGAATGCATCACGGTTTAAGATCCAGCCAGATAACAATCAAAGACATTTCCACAGGCTACGGCACTATTTTGAGAATATTTTCTGCACCTTCATATCCACTTATGTACATATTGGCATCACTTTTTACTCATGCTGAGGAATGGTCTCTGGAGAACCAGCAATTCAAAACTGCAAAGCAAAGCAGTATCTGAAAGTATCACCAGCAAAGTTCCTCAGGAACGAAAATGGCCTCGTCTGTTTCCAGCCCAGGAAGCCTGATGTTGGTGGCAGTAGGAAATACAAAAGCACTTTGCTAATTGAAGCATAACGGGACCCTGGGGTGTGGCTACCACAAACCAAATTCTTGCAATTTTTCGTGGAATTCCTATCAAAGCCTTGAAGTTGAGAGACTGTGGTGGATAGCCTGTGCCTAGCCAGGGCTTCCTGTCATTAAATTATTCATCTCTTTCTCTCCCTCTCTCTCCTCCTATGAGGATATATGACTGAGACAGATAAATGAGATGGGGGAGAAATAAACTGCTTAATTAATTGAACTAATTTCATTATATTGAACAATTTTTATCACTAATCATGTCTACATGGCTACTGTTGCCAGGTGCTATTTGGAAAGGGCAGAAAGAACAAAGAGGTGGTGACAACCATCCTCAGAGAGCCGACGGTCCCGCTGGGCAGTCAGGCAGGCACCGTAGGCCACTGTCATTACAACAGGTGGAACGCCTGGCCTGCATCTTTAGGTGCCCTGGCTCATTTAATCTTCACTACAACCCTAGAAAATAGATGCTATTTTTATGTGCATTTTACAGATGGCATAACTGAGGCTGGACAAGTAAGCTGGCCAAGGTTTGATTCCAAACAGTGAGAAACAGGAGGTGATGGAGTCAGCACCAGGAGCTGAGGCTACTCTCCACGCTCTGGAATCACATCTCTTTGCTGCATCTCCAAATACAACTGAACATATAAATAACAGTGGGCCATAACTGGAACTAAACATTTCAGAAAAGCAATCGAGATGACTAAGGAGACGGGCAGGCAGTCCATTAGGTGAGACTTCACACTGAAAATAAGAGTAGAGGGCCTTTCATAAGGAGAGCCCAGCTTCTCCGGGATGGATTCCTGTAAATGTCACTTTAAGAAAAAAAAAAAAGCATTAAATCCTCAGAAGGGAACTTCAGTCCAATTAAAATAGCTTCAATTCATTTGCTGTCAAGCATTATCTCTTTGCAGATAGCCGATCTGTTAAAATTGATCAGAACATGATGAATATTTTTTAAAAAATCACTCTTCTGAATGATGGGAACAGAGACACGTCCTAGAATTTGGGCAACTACTCACATAAAGGTATGGCGGGAAGCGCCACAGTATTTCGTGGAAAATGGAGTCAGGCATCGTGTCCCAAATACAAGTTGAGTGTGTTTTACCTGCACGGACGTTGGTGGGGGAAAGAAAGGGGCTGTGGTTATGAAGAAGTGCAAAATATACGCTTTTCTCTGGGGGAGGGTAATCGGTGGGACCTCACCTATGGTGCATATTGTAAGGGTACATGTCACATCTATGAAGAGTGGAGCATAAATGTCTTAACAATAATGAAGTGAGGTGAAGGCCATGTTAACCAGTTTCATGTAAGCATTCCAAATTGTATGTAAAATCAACACATTGTACCCCATAAATGCATTAATGTACACAGTTACGATTTAATAAAAAAATTAAGAGAAAAAATAATAAAGAAAGATTGGAAAACAAACAAACAAAAAGAAATGCAAAATAATTCCAGAAGGGTATTCAGTCTACAAACATCCCAGACGTTTCACTTCTCTGTTCTATGCTGGTAACTAAGGACTGAGTAACTTTTCTAAATTGTTGAAAGGGGCCAGGCCTTTCGGGGCCCCAGGGCTGGTGGGACCTTCCTGTTGCCTCCCCGTGGGTAGTGGTGAGAGGGATTCTGGAGAGCGGGAGGAGGAGCATTGGCGGTGGCTCCTTGTGGCCTCTGTTACTATGGCAACCTTCCCCTTTGTTTCCCTGGATCCAGAGCTGCTGCCTCATTTAGCGACTGGCATTCAGGTGAGGAGCCGTGTGACAGCGTTAGGAAAATGAGGAAGAGGAGAAGCCAAACTGCTCAAGCAGACACTCAGGCACAGCTCCTGGCGCCAGGGCACAGCCCTGGGCAGGATGAGTTTCCAGACCTTTTACCACTTTGCAATGAATAATACACTTGGGGAATTTTTGCTGTATCCCAACATTTGGACAGCACCTTTCACCCTTTCTTCTGCAGCCCACAATGCCTCCTCCTTACCTCATGGAGAGGTCCCTCCCCTCACCAGACTTTCCCTGGCCACCCCCTCCACCCCCAGCTACGACTCTCTCGGCGTCCAGTTTGCTTCCTTCCTGGTAGTGGGCACAATTCAGGACCATGGCATTGATAGCCCTGTCTGTGTTCATCAGCTCTTGCCTTCTCTCCCCAGCTAGATTCCAAGCTCCGTGAGGGCAGGGACATGCCATTGCTGCACAGCGGTAGCCAATGAAATGGGTCATGCAAATAGAAACAAATAAATATGCACGCAATAAATAAATCATATGGTAATTTCAAAAGCAGGAGCTGGGGAGCTGAGGTACCCAGAGCTATTCCAGAGACTTAGACCTCTCCCTCTTTCTCTCTTTGTTCTCTTTAATGAACAATAAACAAGAGTCATATTGAAATCAAAGAACATGACTGAGTCTCAACTCTCTAGTACCCTCATTGCAGGGCCACCTCTTAAAGGAGCCTGGTTCTATACTATACAACTGGATAGTGTAGGGATGAGAGAATGTGAAGTTGGCATGTCAGGGACAGGGGGAATTGAGCATACTTTGACAAGGTATTTTCCCATCTGCTTGAAACTCTAAGAAAGAAAGGACCCCACTAGCTTTATATTTCAAATACTATAAGGGTGAGTACCAGGAGGAACTCTGTCATAGAGAGAGGGAAGAGAAAAGGTATCACAAGAGAGGAAAAAAACAGAAGTGCCAGAAAACCACAACATCCTTCCCCACCTGCTCCTTTGGTTCTTTAGAATGGCATGGGTTTATTTGCTTTCTTAGTCTGGCATGGGTTTATTTGCTTTCTTAGTCTCCCCGTAGAAACAATTTTACTAAATGAAATCTATTGGTTATGGGAGGTAGGCATCCCCTTGCCCCACACTGGAATATCTTTTCAAATTTATAATGGGTGTAAATGGGAAACCAGATGAATTTTTATAGAAAAGAATATTGTGGGTAACTTTGATGGGATTTATTCTCCCCAAGATAGTGAAGAATTTGGCCAAGTGAAATGGCTCAAGAGAATGTATATCATTATCATACATATGCCAGAATAACATGACCAAACAAACTAAAATGAAATTTAAAAACCTAAACAAAATCTACCATGAGAAGATATCTGTTAATGCCACAGAAGTGGCATTCTAGGAGGTAAATTTAGAGATGAATGTCACAGAAAGGAAAAGTACCCTCTTCCTACTCTAAAAATAATTTCTGGAAGGGAGAGCTGTGAGCCACTGACTCCTGATAATTTATCGGTAATCATACTAATGACAAAACCAGAATTATTTCAAGGAGCTGAAGATAGCTCTGAAGATACCTTATCGACTAATGCAACCAAGGGTCTGTATCATTCCTTGTTTGCAACATTTTAGGCTTAATGGTCTAAGATGAGCATCATTGGCCAAGCCTAAGTGTAAGGAGTGTGTTAGAAGCCAAGCTTTGAGAAAGTCAGGAAAAGGAATATCTGGTCTCCAAGGCTTCTCTGTGGCCTGTGGGCTTTACCTCCCACCAATACCATGGGAGATAGTCAGCCAAAATTAAGGACAAATATCTACTATATCTAGAAATGCAATAGTTATGCATGAACTGATAAGGTCCTTGACTCAAACGCTTTAAGGAAAAATTGGGTGATCTGAGGGGTTATTGGAAATTTTTTCTATAAAAACCCCACAGTAAATATTTTATACTCTGTCAACTACTCAACTCTGCCATTGTTACAAGAAAACATAAACAAGTGAGCATGGCTATGTTCCAATAAAACTTTAATCACAAGACAGGACGTGGGCTAGATTTTACCTGCAGATTTAGTTGCTGACCTACAGTTTATAGCATGAGTTCTGGGTCTGGTTGCCTGTGTTGGACCCGAGCCCCTCCTATCACTAGCTGTGTGATCTGAGGTGACTTTAGCTATGCCTTCATTTCAATGTTCTCATCTATATTGTGTGACTTTTTTTTTTTTTGAGACAGAGTTTCACTTTGTTGCCCTTACTAGAGTGCTGTAGCATCATAGCTCACAGCAACCTCAAACTCTTTGGCTCCAATGATCCTCTTGCCTCAGCCTCCTGAGTAGCTGGGATTGTCGTTGCCTGCCACAACGCCCAGCTATTTTTAGAGATGGGGTCTCCCTCTTGCTCAGGCTGGTCTCAAACTCCTGACTTAGGCTCCCAGAGTGCTAGGATTACAGGTATAAGCCATAATGTGTGACTGTTAATAGTACCCACTACCTAGAGTTATTATGAAAATGACATAATATCTCTATAATGAATGAAACAGAGACCAATACACAGACAGTGCTCAAAAACTTCATGATGTGCTACTATTCCATGGGGGATTCAAGTGCATTGTGCATAAATTTGTTTCGCCTCCCCCATCATTCGCTCTTTGGAGACAATCCTCCTCTACCCGACACACAGATCCTGCCCAGTTTACATGGGAGGTGAGATAGACCGCAGCAACTCTTTGCCTCAACAATGGGAGAACCATTTCTCACCAAATAGAGCTTTCTTTCTCTCTGATGACAGTGAATATTTTTTGGTGGGCATGTGATGTAATCTGAGCTCTCCCTGAGACTATTGTCTATTAAAAGAGACCTCAATAAAAAATAATTTGAAAGGTTCAAGCCCAGGAATCAATGGAAATACTATTAATATAAAAAAAAGTCATAGAACCTATCGAGCAGTGGTACTCAGCTAGGCATACCGAGGAGGGTATTTTTGTTGTTGTTGTTTGTTTGTTTATCTGAATGACATACTTGGTCCAAGCCAAATAAATCTAATAAATCAATATCTCATGAGAAGGGCATCCTACTATGTCTTTCTAATTAAAAAAACAATGTTATAGAAATACTGGATTCCTAAAGACAACTGAACTATGCTTTTCCAATTTATTCAGATCGCCCCAATTCATTCAACTGCAACTTAAAAGGAATTTTGAACAGTAAAAATTTATACCAGAGAGCTATAGGTTAGAGGGAACAGATTAAAATTAAGAATGATAGAAAATAAATGGCCATATTAGCCAGGATTCCTTTGGTTGCAAGTGACAGAAAAAAACCCAAACCAAAAGGTTAAGTTAAAGGGGGGAAGAGAGTTTGGCTCACGTAGTTGGGACGTCCGGGGGGGGGGGGGGCTCCCTTTAGATAAGACTGGATGCAAAAGTCAGTTTTATCTAGACTCTCTCCTCCCCTACTTGAGGCTCTGGTTACCTTTGCTCAGGTGTGACTCTCAACATAATAAAAGAGACAATCCCACAAACTCCATCCTCTAGGATCCACTGTGGAAACTTGTCAACTCCAGTGGAAAGAGGATTCGGTGCCTATTTTAATTCCAGGGAACACTCTAAACAGCTGAGCTCGTTAGTAGTTCATGGCTGGACCAAGAGGAGAGACAAAGGTCACAGGTCCTTTTATAGAGGCTTGTTCTGAGGCACATTTCATGGCATGGAAGATCATAATTCAAATCCTCACCAGAATTATTGGTATAAGGAAAGGGAGGTCAGCCATTTCCACTCCACCCCTGCCAAGGGGTGATGGGGAGATTAAAAAAAAAAATCAACATATGATGACTGTGAGTCCCACCAAAGACTTTGCCTTATTCTTCACTCCCAGTGACCTGTCAGTGACTCCCAAATGGATTAGACACTTACCAACAATAGCAAAATCTCATTACTGCTCAAGTGCAAATCGATGCATGGGGCACAAGCATCAAGGGCTCTGCAAGAGCCTCCCTCAATTAGAAGAGAGTCTTAGAGGACAGAGAAATCTCAGTGTTTCATATCACTGAGTCCTTATCAAAACTGTCTCTAGGGAATTTAGTCTTCCTAGGGGTCAACTGAGTCTAAGAAAAGGGAAGTATCTGACTGAGTCTCACATGGTTCCTGATAAAAGCAAGTTCAGAACCCTGGAGTGGCCTCTAGTTCAGGAGTCTAGGTAAACCTTCCATAAAAGAATGGTAAAAGTTGGTGTCCAAACCACCTCTCAAGTGGGAATAACACAATTAGTACAAATAGCTGCATTGATGTAAAGACTTTCGGTCAAGAAGCTTTTCAGATGGAACTTCACGAACTAATTCTATTGGAATGACACCCCTTTTCAGACCACTGCCCCCAACCACCACCACACAAGTAGGGTGGGAGTTTCCCATGAACCATGATTAGGAGTAAAGAATGTCTGGAGCTGTGGGAATCATTTCAACATTTCAGTGTGTCAGGAAGCAAAACCACGATCAAATGTATGGACTGGCCCTACAAAGATGTTGTATGGGACCAGCAAGTGACCGGGTCCATCAGAATTCCTAACATCCTGCAGTGATGAGGGGCCCCCTACTGCACCATGGACGGTACATTCAGACGACAGAATGCCCAGTTCCAAGACCTGTAATACGTGCACAAAAGGTGACTATATTGCAAAGATTTTAAATCTGATTCAATCTCGCACGAAAGAAGTCAGGCCTAGGGTCTCGAAACAAACTCTTAGGGAAACCCCAAATTAACTCAAGGTACTTTAACTCCATCCTTTGATTCACAAATAAACTGAAGGTCTCCATTGAAAAAAATTATTTAAAATAATTTTCCAAAGAAATTCTGCATTATCATTCAAAAGAATAGAATAAAATAGCACAAGCACCAGTGCCACTTAGGGGAGACATTTGGTTCACTTATTTAGGACGGGTTTACTAAACACCTGATACACCTTTATGCACTCAGAACAGAGTGGAAGATTGTATCTGTAATCTGCAATGGGAAATTACTCGGTACATCCTCACACACCTCGAATTCTCAGGGAGAGCCACAAAAATATGGAAAATAAATGCACACAAAACTTAAGATATTAAAGTCCTCTGATAGCCGGGCTTGGCAAACCATGGCCTGCAGCCTGTGAGCTGGCTCCTGTTGTACTAGTCCATGGCCAGTCTCTCTCTCTCTCTCTCCCTTTTTTTAACACTTCTTGTTTGGCTGCTTTTGTGCTATAGTAGAGTTGAGCAGTTGAAACAAATACTGTGTGGACCACAAAGCCTAAAGTGTTTGCTCTCTGGTCCTTCATAGAAAAAAATTAGCTGACTTCTGTAAAGAAACCAAAGTTCTCAGGGTGTGGAACAGAGTGTCAGGGAAAGACTCGTAAGATGGTGGTGTCTGAGTTGAGAGCTGTGTAATAAACAGCCAATCATGGGAGACAGGGTGCTTTAGATAAAGGGAACATGAGGCTATTTTGGAGGTTTTTGTTTGTTTCTCGTACGATATTGCCTTCCTTAAAGGTGATGGACAAATATGAGGCTCTCATATCAAGAAGCATCAGGTGGTGAGTTAAGCAAAATTTTCAGCGTTCCTCGTGCAAGTGATAAGAGCATATGGGAACCTTCTCTGTTCCCTCATTCAAAAGAGGAAGGTGAGCTCCATACAGCTCAAGAAGCCCCTCTCCCGAGAGGGAAGTGCTGGCCCACCCAGATGGCAGCCTGCATCCTTTATGGTGGAGGCTTAGCGCTAAAGCTCGGCTAAAGCTCGGCATTCGTCAGCAGGCCTTTCTCCTTGCTTTGCCTGGAATGAAGTCATCCTCACCTCCAGTTAGGCTTCTCTTTCTCTCACCTTCATGCCCTCGTGCTGATAGAACACATCTGCTGGGACCTAGCTGGGGGGTCTATCTTTTTTTTTCAGAAAGGTGTTCCAGTATCATTTGGGGGAAGAACAGAAGAACCCAGACCGGGAAGCCAGGCCAGCGAGGTGATGAGGCGATGTAGGCGGTGAAGGGAAGCTCGTGTTTATTTCTCCCCGGCCCTGAAGTGCTGTCTGTGGCTGGAGAAGGCAGGTGAATGTCCGTCCGGAGAGCACTGTTCTTCTTCACGGCTCCGGGTGGGCCACTTCCCAGCAAAAGTTAGAAAACCCACTTCGCCTTTTGTGTGGGATCTCACACCAACGTCCCTTTCACTCTCAATTCTGAGACCATATTTGAAACGATTTCGGGTGGAAACCTGCACTTAGCAAGCATCGCCCTGCCTCTTTTAAAAACCTCACGCTCCAATTTCAGATATTTCTACAATACTTGTGGTGGTCTTGGATGGATAAATTAAACCTGCTTTTCTCCCCACTGCCTCGCTGGCCCTCTTTGTAACTTCACTTTGTATTCCTTTCTGTTCAATACTTTTCAGAGTACTGAGAGTTTAAAGAGGTACAATAAATCCCAGATCAGTTTTTAATGACCACGGTAAGCCTGCTTGTAATATGTCAGTAAGCTGAACCTAAAACCCAGTGGGGAATAGGCCATTTCTGCCTTAGTAATTGCCTCCACAGAAAGATTTATAATGTCATTATCTGAATCTATAAGAAATAACTCATGGAGCTGAAATACCCTAAAAAAATATTACAATTCTCTTAAAATCTAGTCATTCATAAATGCTAAATCATAAAACTTTTTTCAAGATGTTTTATGTTAAAAGTAAAACCCAGTAAAAATAGAAATGCTCGTTTCTTAATCAGATTCTTCATTCTTTATGTATCTGTTTGTAGCCTGGTACTTTTCCGGGATGTATTTATAAACGTAACATGGGGCTGCCAGAGTCCCCGGCCGGGACGAGAAGCTACGGCATCTGAAAAGGCATGGCTTCTCTCCTTTTATCTCTGTGTGATACCAGGGAGTGAGGAGGAAGAGGGCTCATTAGCATGGTGATAAAATTAATTTCAGCAATAAAAGTCACCTTTCCCCCTAATTTCTCCATGGAAAACACACACATAACCCCCCACACACACACTAAACTGGCTGCCAAGTGCACCACGGAGCTGTTTTAAGCCATTCATGCAGTTTTTCTTCCCCCTTATTTCTAAATTAAAAAAAAAAAAGATCAGTCACTTCTTTCCAATAGCAGGAAACATCCTCCCCAATTTGTCCAGAGTTTAATAAAGTCTTATTATTGCTACATCTCCTCGCTTCCCTATGTCACAAAATAAAGCAACATTTATACTAATTTCTGCAGTGGTAAAATGTTCTTTGGGCTAGAGAATCTATTACCATTTGAAGATGACACTCCGGGTGTTTCTCATAATTTGCAAAATCATATTTTCTCCCTTAAATACAGTAATTGGCCACAAACTTGAACACCGCATTGGGTTCTTGCCAGGATTCCCTTCTTCCTCCATTAACCTACACCAGGTTGGGAATGTTCCCTACATTTTTAATGTCTAAGATTGCAGCGAAGCCTCTGAGGGTAGCGGGTGGATGCAGAGTGCTGCTTAAGAGCATTTAGAAAGAAAACGAGTCTAGTGTCTTTTGTTTGCCGTTTCCACCGCTCCTCACTGAGCCGGCAACGTGGCTTTATTTCTTGATCATTGTTTTCCAGTTTGACACATCTATAAATGGTGACTGTCAAGGAGTTGAAGGTTTCTTGATTTGACATGTCTAAAACCAGACTGACCTTCCCGGGAATCTGCTGATCTCAGTGAATCCTACCACTTGTCTCTGTTTCTTAAAAACCAGAAACCCGGGCAGCAAGGCTAAAAGCACTTTGTCTCCCTGTCTCTCACCACCTGTATTCAGAGAATCACCAAGAAAGATTTTGCCCCCACGTGTCTTCCAAATATAAATATTTCCTTCTAGACCCTACCCTTCCACCTTAGTAATTACTCATTCGGGCTATTATAACTACTTCCCAACTGATTGTCGCAAATATGTACGTATCATATACAAAGCAAGACACAGGGGAAGCAAAACAAACAAACAAAAAAACTATATAAATAAGTTTTAGATCATTATAACTAAACCAGAATCAGATACCACAACACTTCCAGGAGGTAGAATAAGAGCTTAGATAGGAATGTAGACAAGGAATTGATCAACTGATCATTGAAAAATGTGGAGGAAGAGAGGTCTAAGCCAGAGGCCAAGCAAGCACAGGGCTCTTTTGCTATAAACAAGATTTGCGTGTTCAAGAAAGAAGACAGTGTGACTAGAACACTGTAATTTTGTAGCAAAAATGTCTAACTTGAGGCCACAGCGCCAGATCATGAAAGGTCATGGGTGATGGTTAATTTTACATGTCAACTTGACTGGGCTAAGGGATGCCCAGATAGCTGGTAAAACATTGCTTCTGGCTATGTCTGTCAGGGTGTTTACAAAAGAAATTAACATTGGAATCTGTGCACTGAGTCAAGAAAATCATCCACCCAGACTCTGAAGAGGACACAGGGGAAGAGCAGGGCAATCAGCTCTCTCTTCCTGAGCTGGAAGGTCCACCTTCTCCTACCCTCAGCCATCAGAGCTCTTGGTTCTTGGGCCTTTGGACTCTAGGACTTATAACAGCCCTAACAGCCTCTGGTTCTCAAGCTTTCAGAAATAACACTGAATTACACCACTGGCTTTCCTGGTTCTCCAGCTTGCAGGTGGCAGATGGAGAGACTTCTCAGCTTCTGTAACTGTGTGAGTCAGTTCCCATGATAAATAAATCTATCTATATCCATATCTATACCTACACCTATGCCTATACCTATATCTATTTTTGTTCTATTTCTTTGGGGAGCTCCAATACACCGTGGGAGCTACAGTATAAAGTGAAGGTGTTATTCAATTGCAGTAGGAAACCATCCAATAGTTTTAAGCGAGGGAACGACTTGATCCGATTTTTGTTTTAGAAGGATCAGTCTGTCCCCCTTTTGGAGAGCAGATCAGATGAGACTCATGCATGAAGACCTTGGTCAGCTGTTTTAATTCAGATACATACTTCAGTGACTAAGTATCCTCTATAGACTTAAGTTCAAATCCCTCACATGACACTCTCCTTCCCAGCCCCTGCTACACTGTCAGGCTCATTCCTAATACTTCCCCATGGCCCCTACACCTAGCTAGTTGGCACACAGCATCTTCAGCCCATCTTGAAGGTTTCCATCTAGCACCAAACTATATAGGAGCCCCCACAATTTCCAGTTTCCCCAAGAACCTGTCCCTTCCTTTAAATACCTTCTCTTACATAAAGATTTCAGAACACACCAAGCCATAGCCAACATCCTTCCTCCTGAACAATAGGTTGTATGTTTTTTTTTAAAAAAAAAAAAAAAAAGCAGATATACTCACTCTCACCTCTTGGATTACTACTTTGTATTGCTCTTTATCCCCTTTTTAGTTATTTCATTTTTCATGTGTACGTATGTCCCATTTTCTAATGTGTAGACCCCCGAGGGCAAGGACTTTCCTTGCATTTCTGCGGCATCCTGCAGTGCCTGGCCCAGGCCACAGCCCCAGAACGTTGCATGGTGCTGGGTAGGTGGGGACCTGCTGACCCACTATGCAGATGGCTCCAAGGCCCTGGGAACTGAGGGAAGCATCAAGTTGCCTATTGATTTGGTGAGTAAAGGAATTGAAAGTTGCAGAGATACGTAGTATATAAAAGTAAATAATCCATTTTTTAATAGCTTCTTTCCTGCAAGTTTTTCTCCCTATAAAAAACACCATGCTTTGAGTAGAATCAGATATGGAATGTGAAATAAGCTTGCTGCGCTATTGATCATTAGCTCTGAAAGTCTAATCTGGATGGAGGGTGAAGATTTAGAACTACACCCCTCTGAAGGAGCAGCTCAGAGAAGCTCGTTGATGAACAGGCTGCAGGCCTGGTGTGGCCCTGGAGAAATTAGACATTCTTGTGATGAGAGGTTTACAGGGTGAACGGTGGCTTACAGGGTTCAGGCCAGACAATGTCAAGCTCACGTGAAAAGGGAAAATATCAGCGTAGCCTACTGCATGGCAGAACTGCGAGCTAGGTTTGGGGAGAACTGGCCTGGGGTTTCTCATTTATTTCCACGTGTTCTTCATTTTCATGGGCAGGAAATCCTCAGATAGTAACATGTTCTGTAAGGGCAGTTTTCTGTGTTTATCATGTTGAAAGTCCATGAAAGGGACCCTGGGAACGCTCCTGGAGAAAGGGTCAGAGCCCTGTGCTCAGCTGCATGTAGAATGTGGCACTGGTGGCTACTGGGAAGATAACACTTATTATCTAAGATTTTTTTCTAAGAAGAAAAGAGACAATTCAGGGAAAACGGGATTACAAACTGCTTCCCTGGAATTCAGGAGAAGCTAGAAAGCCCTTGTGATGTCTTCTAAATCCAAGCGCTAGACTAGGGTCCCTAGGTCTTGGCACTATGGACATTTGGGGCCAGATGATTCTTGGTTGTGTGGCACTGACCTATACGTTGTAGGATGTGTACTAGTGTCCCTGGCCTCCACCCTCCAGACACCTGTAGCCTATTTCCAATCCATGTGATCTAAAATGCCTCCAGACATTGTCAGGAAAAAGGAGATAGGGGACAAAATCATGTCCAGTTAAAAACCAAGAGTACATTTCAAAACTACTAAGAAATGAGTATAATTGTGATGAATGTGTTACTTACTTCAATAAACATTTCACATTGTATATCAAAGCAGTACCCTGAACCCCATAAGTGCATCAGTGTACAAAGTTATGATTTAATAAAAAATAA
>CAUYQV010168737.1:0-19170 GCA_963574575.1 Galagoides demidoff
TTACTCAGGAATAAAAACAAAGCAGGAGGAATAATGCTACCAGACCTCAGATTATACTATAACTCCATAGTGATCAAAATAGCATGGTACTGGCACAAAAATAGAGAGGTAGGTGTATGGAAAAGAATAGAGAGCCAACAGATGAATCCAACTACTTACCGGTACCTGATCTTTGACAAGCCAATTAAAAACAATGAGTGGGGAAAAGATTCCCTATTTAACAAATGGTGCTGGGTGAACTGGCTGGCAACCTATAGAAGACTGAAACTGGATCCACACATTTCACCGACTCTCACTGGATTGAAGATTTAAACTTAAGACATGAAACCATAAAAATACTAGAAGAAAGTGTAGGGAAAACACTTGAAGAAATCGGCCTGGGTGAACATTTTATGAAGAGGACACCCCGGGCAATTGAAGCAACAACAAAAATACGCTATTGGGACCTGATCAAACTAAACAGCTTCTGCACAGCCAAGAACACCGTAAGTAAGGCAAGCAGACAGCCCTCAGAATGGGAGAAGATTTTCGTAGGTTATGTCTCTGACAAAGGTTTATTAACCAGAATCCACAGAGAACTTAAATGTATTAGCAAGAAGAAAATGAGTGATCCCATCTCAGGGTGGGAAAGAGACTTGAAGATAAATTTCTCTGAAGAAGATCAGCTCATGGCCTACAGATATATGAAAAAATGCTCACCATCCTTAATCATCAGAGAAATGCAAGTCAAAACTACTTTGAAATATCATCTAACTCTAGTGAGATTAGCCCATATCACAAAATCCCAAAACCAGAGATGCTGGTGTGGATGTGGAGAAAAGGGAACACTCCTACACTGCTGGTGGGACTATAAACTAATATGTTCCTTTTGGAAAGACATCTGGAGAACACTTAGAGAACTAAAAATAGACCTGCTGTTTGACCCTGCAAATCCTTTATTAGGTATATTCCTAGACCACCAAAAATCGCATTACAACAAAGATATTTGTATCAGAATATTTATTGCAGCCCAATTCATAATTGCCAGGTCATGGAAGAAGCCCAAGTGCCCATCAATCCATGAATGGATCAACAAACAGTGGTATATGTACACTATGGAATACTATGCAGCCATAAAGAAAGATGGAGACTTTACATCCTTCATGTTCACATGGATGGAGCTGGAAAAAGTTCTTCTGAGCAAAGTATCACAAGAATGGAAGAAAAAGTATCCAATGTACACACTGCTATTATAAAACTAATTTATACCTTTTATATGAAAGCTATAACCTAATAATAGCCTAAGAATATGGGGAGGGAGGAGGGAGAGGGGGGTGGGGAATGGGTGGAGGAAGGGGGATTGGAGGGATCACTTCTGAGGTTTATCTTACAAGGGTACAAGTGAATCTTTCTAAGAGTATAATGCGAAAGTTTTAAAACAATAACTAAGAAAATGACATGAAGGCTATGTTAACCAGTTTGATGGAAGTGTTTCAGATTGTGTGTGAAAACCCCACACTGTACCCAGAAGTGCATTAATGTACATAGTTACCATTGAATTAAAAAAAAAATAGTCGGGCATTGTGGCGGGCACCTGTAATCCCAGCTACTCAGGAGGTTGAGACAAGAGAATTGCTTGAGCCCAAGAGTTTGAGGTTGCTGTGAGCTATGACGAGTGTGGCAAAGTGAGACTCTGTCTCAAAAAAAAGGGGGGAGATATATTATTTGAAGTTTTAAATATTACTTCATTGTAACTACTTATCAGCAAAAATGGAAAAATGTATCTTGTCTATTTTTATTTTTTCAATTATTATAATGAAAGGTGTTAGTATCCAGGAATGCAATTATAAATAATACAATATATACCTGCTTCCGTTTTGTACTCCTTGATAAACATGCAATGTAAAGAAAATATAAATTGGATCTAGAATGGATTTAAAAACACTGATAAAAGTAAAAGTTTGTCAGGAAAGACAAAAAACCCTTTTCTCCATTTTCTTTATTTTGTAAATTCATACATGAGTGACCTTTCAGAGGGTATCTCATGCTTTTACCAGCCATTATTCAGACATTTTCCATCTGAGATAGGAAGGTGTAAACAAGACCAAAACAGAGATAATGAAGATTTTAAAAGCTGGATGTGTTCTAAACAGCAGAAAATGATGCCTAAGTCTAATACGTTTGGCAGAATTCGTAGATTGAGTATGAGACATTAAGCTTTGTTCATGTTCGGCTTCATTAATGAAATTAGTTCTGACATGGACTGGGCAAGCACCTTTCAAAAAAGATTCCTTTTTCAGCAACTTAGAAGCATCCATTTGCATGCCTCAGATTATCTATATTCTCTTTCCCCTTAGCAATTTCCAGCTCACTTTAGCAAGTCATTTCATCCTTTGGTAGAAGTGCATTTCCAGATATATTGGGCACTTTTAATCACTATTGGCTCAGAGGCCTTCTTTGAAGATCACAGTCAGTGAAAACAATGCGGAGAATGATGGGTAACTCTTAGAGCTAGTGAAATAAGCAGTTCATTTCCAACTAGGTTGGTTAATTCACACATTTGCAGATGGATGGGTCATCAAGATTAAAGGAGCATCCTGAAAATTTTTAAAAAATGAAAATTTAATTAACCTCATTCTCCTATTGATGGACACTTAGATTGTTTGCAGTTTTTCATTATTACTAATAATATTGCAATGATACTTGTGTATATGTTTCCCTGAGCCTATGTACAAGATTTTCTCTAGAATGTATTTCCATAAGTAGAATTGCTGGGTCAAAGAGCGTATACATCTTCAACTTTACTAGATAGTTTCACATTGCTTTCCAATGTACCCATACTAATTAACACTTCCATCAGCAGGGCATAAGAGTTTCTGTTACTCTATCCAGGGCTGTCCAACTTAAAGCCTATAGGTCATATGCTGATTTTGTGAGGACTGTTTTTGCTTATCTGTGGCATTGGATATCACAAAAAGTATGCATGGATCTTTTTTTTCTTTTTTGCTAATCAGCTTTTGTTAGTGTTTGTGTATTTAATGTGTGGCTCAAGACAACTCTTATTCTTCCAATGTGCATCAGAGGAAGGAAAAGTTTGCACACCCCTGCTTATACTCTTGTCAAAATTTGGTTTTCTCTGAACTTTTAGCTTTTGTCCATCCAATAAAGCTAAAATTGTATTTCATTAATGTTTTGATTTATATTTCTCTGATGAACAGTCATATTAAGTCTCTCTTTATATATTTGTTGGGTTTTCAAGCTTCTTTTTTATTAGCCAACAATTATGTTCTGTTGGCTTGATTTTTTTCCCCTGTTGATTTGTAAGAGTTTCTTAAATAATATCCTCTGTAAGTTTTATGTGTTGCAAATGGCATCTCCCAGCCTGTAGATTTATTTTTCACGTTACTTTTTGGTGCATTTTATAGTCCAAAAGTATGCATTTTAGTATAGTTGAACTTACTGATCTTTTCCTTTAGAGATTTTGCATTTTTTATTTTAAGAAATCCTTCTCTGTATCATGATCATGAATATATTTTTCTAAATTTGCTTCAAGAATTTGGAAATCTTTGTTTTTCACAACTGGAATTTATTTTTATTTATCACGTGTGTTGGTTTTCTATTGCTGTGTAACAAATTAACACAACTTATTATCTTAAGATGGTACAAATGTCATCATTTTACTTTTCTGCAAGTCAGGAGTCTGGCACAACATAGCTGAGCTCTCTGCTGTTTTGCTCACAACATTAAAATTAAGTTGTTTATTGTCTGTCCATGTGCCCATCTGGAACTGGAAGTCTTCTCCCAAGCTAACATGGTTGTGGAAAAATTTAGTTCCTTTAGTTGTAGGACTAAAGGCCCCATTTCCTTGCCAGCTGTTAGTCAGAGGCTGCTCTCAACTTCTAGAGGCCATCTACATTTCCTACCATGTGGCTCCCTCTATCTTCAAAGCCAGTGATAAAGAACCCGCCTTTTGTCAAATCCCTCCCATACCTCAAATCTCTTTGACTGTGAATCTCTTTTCTAGGAAAAATCCCAGCCCTTCTAAGGGCTAACCAGATTTGATAAACCCTTCCTCCCAAGGATAATCTCCCTTTCATAAGGCCAATTGATTTTGGATCTTAATCACATCTGCAAAACTTCACAGCATTACCTAGATTAGTGTTTGACTCAATAACTGGGAGAAGGTGTATGTATACCATGGACCTAGAATCTTGGGGCCCATCTTAGAATTCTGCCTACCACAGACTGAAACTCCAAGATGGCAGACCAGAGACATCTTCCCATCAGCCATTCTAGATAAGGTTAGGGAGAGATGTCTCCAGCTGCCTCCATCTGGATTATCCCACTCAGAAACAACACTGTGATGGCACAGGGAGATAGTATGGAGCATCAGGTGACAAAAATGATAATAAGCACCATTTCAACTTCAAAGCACATAGATGAGGAAGATTAAGGAGGAGAAAGTAAGAGAAGTAAGTATGAAAGGAAGTAAAGAAGAAAAAACCACACATGAAGAAGAACCAACAAAAAATTTTAGCAACATGAAAATCAGAGCAAATCAACTCCATCCCCCTTAAGGGATTATGATGAAGCTACCATAGATGATGCCACCCATGAAGATATCATGAAAATTACAGAAATGGAATTTAGAGTATGGATGACAAAAATGATGAAGAGAATTGAAGGGAGAGTGAAAAACCACCAAAAGGAAATCCAAACATTAACTCAAGAAATGAAGAAAAGACATTATAAATTAGAAAGGATATAACATAGCTTAAAAAATTGAAGGAGTCAAAGGGTTTCAAAATGCAGTAGAAAGTTTTGATAACAGATTAAACCATGAAGAAGAAAGAATCTCAGAGCTTGAAGACAAGGCTCTCAAACTAAGTCAGTCATTTAAAGAAGCAGAAAAGAAGAGAATAAAGCAAAGAAATCTCTTAGAGAATTGTGGGACTACATGAAGTGTATAAACATATGGCTTATAGGTATCCTTGAAGGAGAAGAAGAGAGACCCAAAGGCTTGGAAGCCCTACTGAAGTATATCATAACTGAAAATTTCTTAAGCATCACCAAATACTCTGAAACACTCCTTTAAGATGGATATTGAACCCTGATTCATCTCAATTCAAACAGAGCATCTCCTAGACATGTTGTAATTAACCTGGCTAAGGTTGAAATGAAAGAAAACTCTGCAATCAGCTAGGTGTAAACAGAAGCTTATCTACAAGGGGAAAACCATTAGAGTGACAGTGAACTTTAGAGTGAAAACTTTACAACCAAGTGTTCACTTGTCTTCAGTCTTCTCAAACAAGACTACTTATAGCTCAGGATTCTGTATCCTGCTGAACCAGCAGTTCTCAACCTGTGGGTCACAACCCCTTTGTAACAATTGAAATACATCCTGCATATCAGTTATTTACATTATGATTCATAATAGTAGCAAAATTACAGTTATGAAGTAGCAATGAAAGTAATTTTATGGTTGGGGGTCACCACAACACGAGGAACTGTATTAAAGGGTCATGGCATTAGAGGCATCAGGAAGGTTGAGAACCACTGTGCTAAACTAAATTTCATATTTAATAGAGAAATCAAATCTTTTACCGACAAGCAAACATTGAGAAATTTGCCATTACAAGACCAGCTTTGCAGTAAGTACTCAGACCTATACTATACTCAGACTATCACGATGGGCCACCAGCAAAGTAAAGAAACCAGGAAACTAAAGGACAACGCCTAGCTTCTATAATGGCCCAAGGGATAAAATTAGGCATTAGACCACAAAACAAGATGAACCATACTTATCAATCCTCTCAATAAATGTGTTGATTTCTTTTTTTTTTTATTGTTGGGGATTCATTGAGATGGATTCATTCAACCTGGTACACAGAACCAGGTTACATTGATTGCTTTTGTTAGATAAGGACTCTCTTATATTTGTGTCCTGCCCCCAAAAGGTGTATCACAACCCTTGACCCCTCACCCCCTCCCTCCTTCCCTTCTCAGCTGTCCCCACCCCCACTGTGTATTAGAACTTTAATTGTCCTCGTATTAGAATTGAGTACATAGGATTCTTATTTCTCCATTCTTGTGATGCTTTACTAAGAACAATGTGTTCCACATCCATCCAGGTTAATACAACCTCTCAATAAATGTGAATGGCTTGAATTCCACATTGAAGAGGGACAGGCTCACTGACTGGATAAAAAAAGGCACAAGCCAACTATATGCTGTCTAACACATCTAACCTCCAAGGACAAAACAAGACTCAGGGTGAAGGGTTGGAAAACAATATTTTAGGAAAATGGAAATCAGAATAAAGAAGGACTTGCAATCCTATTTGTAGATACAGTTGACTTCAAAACAACAAAAGATAGACAAAAATGGACACTATAAATACTGGTCAAGGGAACAATACAACAAGAAGACATTTAAATCCTAAATATTTATGCAGGCAACTTAAATGCTCCCAGATTTATAAAATGAACTGTAACTGGTCGGAATAATGTATATCCTACAACACCTTAATAGCTGGGGAATTCAATGGTCCACCGACAGAATTGGATAGATCTTCCAGCAGAAACTAAACAAAGAAACAATGGACTTATATGCAGCTCTAGAACAAATGGGCTAAGCAGACATATATAGAACATACCACCACCCCAATAATACTGAGTATACATTCTTCTTGTCAGTTCATGGATCATCCTACGACCCTGATCATATCTTAGGACACAAGTCAAACCTCAACAAATTTAAAACAATAGCATTTATACCTCATATCTGTTTGGACCATAAGGGAGTAAAGGTAGAATTCAATGCCAATAAAAACCTTCATCCCCATACAAACTCATGGAAACTAAATATCCTTATGCTGAATGACAGCTGAGTCAAGGAGGAGGTAAAGAAGGAAGTCATTAGATTCCTTGAACAAAAAGACAATGAAGCCACAAGCTATCAAAACCTATGGAATACTGCAAAAACAGTCCGAAGAGGGAAATTTAATGCATTAAATACCTACATCCAAAAAACAGAAAAAGTGCAAATCAGCAACCTAATGAATCATCTCAAGAAACTGGAAAAGGAGGAAAAATCTAATCTCAAACCTGGCAGAAGATAAGAAATAACAAAACTTAGATTAGAATTTAATGAAATTGAGAACAAAGAAACCATTTGGCATATTAACAAAACAAAAAGTTAGAGTTTTGAAAAGATACATAAAATTTATAAACTTTCAGCTAGATTAGGTAGAAACAGAAAAGTAAGACCTCTAAGAATCTCAATCAGAAACAAAAAGGGGAAATAATAACAGATACCACAGAGATACAAAAGATAATCACTGATTACTATAAAAACTCTATCCCCAGAAATATGAAAATGTGGAAGAAATGGACCAATACCTGGAATTACTCTGCCTCCTTAGACTTAATCAGGAAAAAATAGAACTATTGAACAGATCAGTATTTGCACTAAAATTGTAACAACAATAAAAAAACTTCAAACAAAGGAAACTCCTGAACCAGACAGTTTCATACCAGAATTCTACCAAACCCTCAAAGAAGAGCTTATACCTATATTTGTAGAACATATTCTAAAACATTGAGAAGGAAGGCACGCTTCCCATCTCCTTCTAGGAAGCAAACATCACTCTGATACCAAAACCAGGAAAGGACCTGGCAAAAAAAGAGAAGAACTACAGACCAATTTCATGAATAAATGCTAATACAAAAATACTCAGTAAAATCCTAACAAATATAATACAGCTACACATTAAAAGGTGGGCTTTATCCTAGGGATACAAGGGTGATTCAACATATGCAAATTCACAAATGTAATTCACTATATAAATAGAAGGAAAAAGAAAGACCATATGGTCCTCTGAATAGATATAGAAAAAACATTCAACAAAATTCAGCATCCTTTTCTGATAAGAACACTTAAAAAATAGGCATAAGCATAGATGTGACATTTATTAAACTCATAGAAGCCATCTATGGCAAACACACAGCCAATATTATACTGAAGGTACAAAAACTGAAAGCATTTCCACTTAGAACTGGAACCAGGCAAGAATGTCCACTATCATCATTAATATTTAGCATAGTGCTGGAAGTCCTAGCCAATGCAATCAGGCAGGAAAAGGATCTCTAAATGGGGATATAGCAGGTCAAACTCTCACTCTTTGCTGATGATATGATCTTATACTTAGAAAACCCCAGGGCCTCAACCATGAGACTCCTGGACATGATCAAGAAATATAGTAACATCTCAGGATATAAAATCAACATCCACAAATCAGTAGCCTTCATATAATGCCAATAACAGTCACTCTGAGAACCAACTCAAAGACAAAATTTCCTTCACCTTAGCTTTGAAGAAAATGAAATTCCAAGGAATATACCTAACAAAAGATGTGAAGGACCTCAATAGAGAGAACTATGAAACCCTGAGAAAAGAAATAGCAGAAGATGTTAAGAAATGTAAGAACATTCCATGCTCATGGCTGGGAAGAACCAACATTGTTAAAATGTCCATACTATCCAAAGTGATCTATAGACTTAATGCAATCTCCATTAAATCACCAATTTCATACTTTGAAGAACTGGAAAAACTAGTTCTTCATTTTGTATGGAACCAGAAAAACCCTAAAACAGCCAATGCAATTCTAAGAAGTGAAAACAAATCTGGAGGCATCATGTTACCAGACTTCAGCTCATACTACAAGTTTAGAGTGATCAAAACAGCATGGTATTGGCATAAAAATAGAAACATACATCTATGGAACAGAACAGAGAATCTAGAGATGAAACCAGCTTCATATCATCATCTGATCTTTAATACAACAAACAAAAGTGTACAGTGGGGAAAAGAATCCCTGTTCAATAAATGGTGCTGGGAGAACTGATAGGCACCTATAAAAGACTAAAACTGGACCTGCACCTCTCACCACTTACAAAAATTGACTCATGCTGGATAAAATACTTAAATCTAAGACAATACTATAAAAACTCTAGAGAAAGGTGTGGAGAAAAATTCTTAATGATATTGTCCTTGAGAAAGATTTTATGAAGAAGACATCATTAGCAATTACAGCAACAACAAAAATAGATAAATGGAATGTGATCAAGCTTAAAAGCTTTTGCACAGCTGAGGATGTACTAAACAAAGCAAACAGACAACCTTCAGAATGGGAAAAGATAGTCACATGTTATGAATTTGACAAAGGACTAATAGCTAGAATATACAAAGAACTCAAGCAAATCAACAAGAGCAAACAACCCACTTAATCACTGGGCAAGAGACATGAACAGAACCTTCTTCATGTCCAAAAACACATGAAAAAATACTCATCATCCCTAGTCATCAGAAAAATGCAAATAAAACCACCTTGAGATATCACCTAACCCCAGTGAGAATTGCTTATATCACAAAGTCCCAAAGTTACAGATGCTGGTGTGGGTGGAGAGGGAAAAAGGAACACTCATACTTTGTCAGTGGGATTGAAAAATAGTGCAGCCTTTTTGGAAAGAAGTATAGAGAATCCTCAAAGAGCTGAAAGTAGACCTTCCTTTGATCCTGCAATGTTGTTACTAGGTATCCACCTAGGAAAAAAAATCATTTTACCATAAGGACATTTGCACTAAAATGTTTATTGCTGTTCAATTCACACTCTTTATGTAGTCACAATTGATAGAATTATTGCCCTGTTTTTGAGCTCAAACTCTAGCTGCCCTCTGCTCCTGGAGGTCAGG
The DNA here is from genome assembly GCA_963574575.1 of Galagoides demidoff. Taxonomy (NCBI): domain Eukaryota; kingdom Metazoa; phylum Chordata; class Mammalia; order Primates; family Galagidae; genus Galagoides; species Galagoides demidoff. The sequence goes on from CAUYQV010168737.1 coordinate 9,732, forward strand.
CTGGTGGCTCACAGTCCCAGCATCACATAGCTGGTCTTTCTGGTATGGCCAGCCCCACCCCTCAGCCATCTGTTAGCTTAAAGAATCAGGTGTGATCTGAGGGGCCCAACATAAATAGCAGACACTTTTATTATTTGGGAAATTTCAAAGATTTAGGGGTTGCCTCCCAGGAACTGGGGACAAAGATCAGTGAAATGCTCTTCCTCTCTCTTCCTTTTGTTCCTCCCTCCCTCCCTCCCTTCCTTCCTTCCCTCTCTCTTTCTTCTTTCTTTTTCTTTCTTCTCTCTTTCTTTCTAATAACTGCAATGCCATTATTACACCTAAATATTGAAAAGAATTCTTACTTTCATCAGATATCCAATAAAAGTTGTAATTTTTCCCATCGTCTCATTAAAAAGAAAAAAATTAGTTGTTTTCTACAAATCACTATCCTAACAAGTTTCACACATTATACTTGGTTGATATGTATTTTAAGTTTCTTTTAGCTTATAGGTTCCTTTTCCCTTTTTTCCCCCTTGTAATTTATTTGTGGAAGAAAATGAGTCATTTGTTCTATAGAGTCTACCACATTCTGGATTTTGCATAAATTATGTAACAATACAATTCACCCAGATACTGTTTATGCTTAACATATTTGTCTCCCAGAGCAGACAGTTCAAACAAAACTTCTGGTACAAATTTCTCAGGCACAGTTCTAAAGACACTTGTGAAGCATTTAATGAACAACTTGGGTAGTGTAGAAACTCTGTAATATCTGTTATAGTCTGTCTTCGATCCATCCTCTGAGCTTAACTGTGTGTTACCTTGAGTTAATGTACACTCCAAGGCTTGGAGTGCCTCAGAACTTCAAGGCCTATTTTAACACAAGAGGCACTCCAGAGGGGCCTGTTACTGCAGCACTGCCTAAAAAAATTCTAAGAATAAAACAAACTAGTATGTCTACCTATGACTTGAAGCCCCCCATAACCTCAGCCCATAAAAAAAAGATGAAAATTTGACCAATAAGGGATTTGGAGCTCTAGGGTTCACCTCTATGAACTCTGAAAGAGCAAAACTGGAATTCTAGCTGGATTAGAAATCCAGTTTCAAGTCTTAGATGACCTTCACGTCAGGATATTACAGATTTACAGAATGAAACTGTAAAAAGCTCAACTAAATAAAACAGGCTGTCTCAAAAACAGACATGTCTTTTTAAAAAGGTCTTTGAGAAATGCCCTGAGTGCTGAAATGGATGTGAGTTATCTAGTTCTTCCCCACCATAAAAGCACTAGAATTATGTCTTCCTATAATACAACATGCCAAGAACAGTCCCATTCTATCCAATGTAGTTAATGGTAATGGTGAAAACCAAGCCCCGCTTTTAAAAATCCTTTCACAGTTGTCTTGCAATTGCTGAATCTATAAAAGTCTTTTCTCTAAAAGAGCTTTATTATCATGTTCAGAGGAGAAATTGGTCTCCATAAGGAGCATAATGTATTTTCAGAGAGACATGGCTCGGTTTCCCAGTTATGGCTTTAGTCTGAGATTTTGTCACGTCAAACACATAGTCTGAGCATGGGATGGATACCGTGACCATTCTGTGGATCTTTCTGTGGCCTGCAAAAGTCCTTGGCCTATGGAACTCTATGAGGTACTCTGACCAAATGCTGAGGTGTTTGGTAGGTTTTAAAAATAGGTGTATGCAGTGGCAATTGCAGCAACAACAAAAATAAACAAATGGAACTTAATTAAACTGAATCGCTTCTGTACAGCTAAGGAGACCACAACCAAAGCAAATTGACAACTTTCAGAATGGAAAAAGATATTGGCATATTATGAATCAGACAAAAGCTTGATAACTAGGATCTATAGAGAACTTTAGTTAATCAACAACAAAAAAGAGCCAATAATCCCTTATCTCACCAGGTAAGAGACATGAATATAGAGCCTTCTCTAAAGAAGACAGATGAATCGCTAACAAACATATGAAAAAATGCTCATGATCCCCAATCATCAGAGAAATGCAAATCAGAACCACCCTGAGATATCACCTAACCCCAGTGAAAATGGCCCACATCACAAAGTCTCAAAGCTGCAGATGCTGGCATGGATGTGGAGAGAAGGGAACACTTTTATACTGCTGGTTGGACTGCAAACTAATACAACCTTTTTGGAAGGAAATATGAAGAACCCTCAAAGAACTCAAGCTAGATCTCCTATTTGATCCTGCAATCCCATTACTGGGCATCTACTCAGAAGAAAAAAAATCCTTTTATCTTAAGAACATTTGTATGAGACTTTATTGCATCCAATTTTGGGGTCAAAGAATTTTCATTCAAGCATGCAGACAAGCTTTCTTGCAGTCCACTCCAAACCGGGTCTTGTTTCCTTCCAGATCACAGCCTTCCAGGTTCATCTTTACCACCAGAAAAAGCCCCTCTTTGATTTCATCATTCCATTGGAATTTCTTCTGGACCCTGCTCCCTTTTTATTCTCCCCTTCTAGAGCAAACCTCTTCTCTATGTTCCTTGTCTTCCTCTTCTAGCATCTTTGTAAGCTTTGCCTGCACCTATGCCTGACATTCATCCTGGTGTGTGGCCATCTGCTCTGGCATTACCGTGCCAATGGTTTCTGTTAGTTTCTGAAGAGGCTCCTTAAGATTCCCTCCCCACCCCCCAGCCCCAGCTCATAGAGGTAAAGGCTTTGACCGAGTCTGACCAGGGTGTCCTTGCTGTAGGGCAAGCATGAAGAGAGAGGACCATGCACTTCACAGCAGATCTGGCTGCTTAGCTTCCAATTTTGCACCTTCATGATGCCATTAGCGACCTGGGTGAAAGATTTCTCTTTGCTCTCTCTTTAGAAGCTCTGGCAGCCTGAACCAGCTCATTAATGACCTTCTCCAGGGGCACTGGCAGGCCTTTGGAAAGAGAATAGAACTCTAAATTCCCAGCCCAAGCCCACCCTAAGGGATTCTTTTATCATCCATATGACAGAAGGCCTTCCCTTCTGGAGACTCACTGAGCAACCACTTCAAGTCCAAATCAGTCAGAGAGACCATGGCAGTGGCCACCTGAAGCAAATTATTGCCAAAAGCAGAGCGGAATATTGAGAGCAAGGGATGGGAGTTGCTTCCACTTCCCATAAGCTTATGTTGAATGTCCCTGTTTTTCTTAGACCTATTTATTTATGAAATTTCTCAAATATATCTTAATTGCTTAAAGCTCCGGGAGTGTTTCTTTTTCTTCTTCCCTTTCCAAGTGCTGGAACTGTGAAACCGTACTTGGAAAACCTTAGCTTTGTTATTTCTTCTTTTTGTTGCAAGTGTCATTCTTTTTTCTTTATCTTCTCACTACCTTCCTTCAACTTCTCTTTTGGGTGCTTCTTCTTTTTTTAAATGAAGCCATCATCAGATTCCATTTATTGTAACTGTAGCCTTCTCAAGTTAACATCAAATCCTCCATACCTCGTGGTCAGGGAAGCAGGAGCAAGCACATATATTTCAAGTACAAATCAATTAAGGAAACAGATTCCTCATACTCATTGCCTATAGTGATCAAGTCCTATATATGGTCTTTTCTATGATTCTTTTCATCCTTGTCTCCAGGTTGATGGTCTCTTACTTTTTCCTTTGCATTCTTCACCAGCTCTGGGTAGAAGAACCCTGGGAAGCTTTTGCTGTCTGGGTTAAAAAGGGCGAGTGTAGTCTGAACTGTTGCTGCAGCTGACCTATAGTCACAATGCTGTTCTGTTCACCCAACCTCCTCTTGCCTGGATATTTCAAAAATATATCAGATTCAAAGTGTTTGAGAGTAACAGACACTTATAGAGGTAAACTGTAATCCATAAAATCTTGACTGATTACAAACAAGCCTTGGCAGTTGTTAGTTACTGTCTAGCTTCTTTGTCACAAGTGCTATAGCATGGTGGGTTGCAAATGTCCCTTGCCTGGCAGGATAGGCCAAGATGTGTGGGCTGCAACTCTAGTTGGCAATTGGGCCCTGAAGCAAGTCTACCAACAGTGACCCATGCAATTCCATGGTCCATGTCCACTGATCAAAAAGTTCCTGTGAGAGTCAGGAAAGAGAGGGGAAATCCTAACTCAAGTTCTGGGAAACATAGCAGGGGACAGTGGAGTGGCTTGTAGTTAATGCTCTGGCAGAATGTGGAGAGCTGGCTTTTTGAAAACCAGTCACTAGGTGGCACCTGTGGCTCAAAAGGGCAGGGCACCGGCTCCATATGCCAGAGGTGGCGGGTTCAAACCCAGCCCCAGCCAAAAAAACAAACAAAAAACCCCCCAAAACAAAAAAGTAAACCAGTCACTAAAAAAGTACATTCACTCATTCACTTAAAACTCAACAATAAGAAAACAAATAATCCAATTTAAAAAATGGGAAAAAGTTCTGAACAGACACATCACTAAAAGAGATATATAGATGGCAAATACGTATGTGAAAAGATGCTCCATATCACATGTCATTAGGGAATTGCAAATTAAAACAATGAGACACCACTGCACACCTATTAGAATGTTAAAAAGCCAACATGTAGGCAACATCAAATGCTGGCAAGGATTTGGAGCATTCCAATCCTCATTTATTCCTTGTGAAAATGAAAAACGCTATAGACACTTTAGAAGACAGTTTGGAAGTTGTTTACAAAACAAACCATGTTCTTCCAAGCACTCATGCTCCTACCATGTTTCCCCCAAAATAAGACACTGTTTTATATTTATTTTTTCTCAAGAAGACACACTAGGGCTTATTTTCAGGGGATGTCTTACTTTCCATGCTGAAATGCATGGCGTGGCTATGCAGATCTGCTGCACAGCCACGCCCATCACTAGGTGTTATTATTGTGATAGGGCGTATATTTAGCAAATGCATAGAAATACTGCTGGGGCTTATTTTTTGGGTAGGTCTTATTTTTGGGAAACATGGTAGTCATTTACCCAGATGAATTGAAATGTACATACAAAAATCTGTACACAAATATCTATGGCAGCTTTAATCATAATTGCCCAAATCCAGAGACAACCAAGATGATCTTCAGTGAGTGAATGGATAAATAAACTCTGGTACATACAGACAATAGAATATCATTCAGTACTAAAAGGAAATGAGCTATTAAGCCATGAAAAGACCTGGAGGAACCTTAAATGCTGAGTGAAATAAGCCAATCTGAAAAAGCTACATGCTGTATGATTCCAGCTATATGATATTCTGGAAAAGGCAGAACTTTGGAGACAGTGAAAAGATCAATTGTTGCAAAGAGTTAGGAGGAGGGAGGGATGACTCAGTGGAGCAAATATTTGGACATGCATTTGTCCAAACCTATTGAATGTACAACACCAAAAATGAACCCTAATGTAGAGAATGGACTTTGGGTGATAATAATGTGTCAATGTATGCCCACCAATTGTCACAAATATACTACTGAGGGGCAAGGATGGTGATAGTGGAGGAAAAGGGACATTTGGAAACTTTCTAATCAGTTTTTTCTATAAACCTAAAACTACTCAATAAAAGATAGGCTTTAATTTTAATTTTTTAAAAAAGCACTCAAAACAGCAGAACAGACCTGCAAAATGGCATTTGGTAGAGAAGAGTGGGTCTGGAGTATGGTGGAGTGCAATCATTGAACCCAGAGCCCAGAGGACAGAAGAAGGGACCAAGCTTCTTGGGGCTGGGGCCAAGCAGAGCCTGCAAAGGCAAAGGAATAGCCTGGGTGCATCATATATTGATGGCCTTAAGGGAGAGTGAGTGGGGTCCACCAGTGTGGGGTGGCACAGAGCAGCTAGTGCTGGTGATTAGATGCCCAGGGAGAGGGGAAAAGCCCTACCCTCTTTCTAATGGATGTGTTGCCTTCACTGATCTCCTGGAACATTCATAGTTATTTTTAAGCCTTTTTCTGTCTCATAACACTGACTTCACCTGTATTAAGTTCATTTATGGGTCTATCTTGTTAGATTTTTTTTTTTTTTAGCAAGAGATTTCTTTAAGTGTTCTAGAATTTTTGTTTGCATGTTTATTTGGAATGTCTTTTCTTTTCTTTCTGTTTTCCTTTTTGTTTGTTTTATTTTCACTTACATTCTTTCTCTATTGAGCTGCTTGACAGTCATCTCAACTACAATACCTCTTTAGCAGGAAATTGAATACAAGTGGCATGCATGCCTTCTATTTTCTGAGTTTGTTACTCATCCAGATTTGAAGAACCATTGGGAAAAATGAAACCATCACTTTTATATTGAAACTAGGGCATCTCTCGGAATGTGATTCTGCACCAGCTCACTTTTCTCTACCAGAGTCCCAGCCATGCTCTTTCCTGGTAGAGGCTCTGGCTTTTATGTGTACAGACTACATTTACATTTTTGTGAATTTGACCCCAGCAGAGGAAACAGCCCTCTTCCTATCGCTACATACTTCTGTATATTCTAAAATCTTTGCTCCATTTCTTTTGGGAGACAGAGAATACCTCTCTGCAGTGAAAGAGAAGAATGAGGCAGAAATGCAGAGAGAAGTAAAACTTAGAGATGGGGAGAGAAGAATTTATGAATTCCCCATCTTCCTCAAGCCCTTTTTTCTGCCCTTCTTGAAGTTAGATTCCCTAACCCTTCCTTAGCTTTCAGGGGACACCTCAGTGTCCTTATAATATCCCTCCTGTACATTTTTTTCTTACTCTAGCATGAATGGGTTCCCAATATTTGCAATCAAATGAAGTATGGTGAATCTACATCTCTGGGACATCCCTTGGTACAGCGTGCTGTGGTTTCTATACCAGGCATTACCACATGCCACATTTTGGGAGTTACTACTCCCAGAACCCCTGTGTTGGAGTAGCAGTCTTTGCTTTCCCTGTCCAGTGAGAGAGTTTGGACACCTCTCACAACAAGCAAACTTTGACAGGAAAATGAGGTTTGGTTAGGAAAACAGGGCCACGATTGTGGGAAACAAAGGGCTTGGGGGATCCCACAAACATGGAGAAGCTGGGGAGTGAAGGTCTGAAGGCTACAGTTGGAAGGTTGGGGAAACAGTCATTGATACTTTCAGCATAAGGCTCTGGCCTCAGGCAGGTGGTTCTTAGAAATTCTCCAGGAAATTATTAGGATTCTCAACTACCCAGAAATGATCCAACCAAGGTTTCACTCTCCAGCAGTAACGTGAAAATTTGAGTTTGGGAATCTCTGGCATTTGACCACTATGACTGCCAAGTGAGAAATTGTGGATAATTTCAAGAGCCTGGAGCTTGCAGAGATCTCTGAGAAAATGAAATTTGTGAAAGAGATGTTACAAGTGGGTAATAACCACACAAAAATGACAAGTAACAGTTGAACCCAAGGACCTTTGTAGAGAAGAAAATAGTCATATATTCAGAACCAGAGGACTTCTCTCCAAGTGAAAATGGCTGAACTAAACGATCTCTGAGGTTCTTTTCAGTTTTAAGACATGGAGAATGTTTCACATGATCCTGAATAATACCCAGGTAGCCTCTTCAATAGCAAAGAAAAAGTGAAAGATTTTGGAACTGGGCCATCTTAGTAAAGTGACAAGAACCCCTTGCACACTGGCCTGTGATTGGGAAGGTAATCTCCAGGGTTTTAGTACAGTTTTTTTTTTTTTCTCATCATTGCAGCTTTTCTGAGCAAACTTGCCATCCCTCTGATCCTTGACCATCTCCCATTGGTTCTGTCTTCTGATTTTTGTTCTGGGACCTGCATTGAAGGAGTCCTCTCCTGCTCCACCTTACCTATTCAGTGCTGGGTCATGAATGTGATCGTTATCCCCCTCTCCCACCCCAGCTTGGCTGGAGAGGACAGAGACATTTTGCCACCTCCGTCTCCTTGGCCAATCATTATATGTGAAAAGACCTGGGAATAAGGACCCTTATCTTCCTCCCACTTAAAAAATTATCCTGCCTTTTTCAAACCTCTTATTCAGCTAGCCTGTTTTACTCTCCCCTCTTCACTGAGTATGTAAAATCTTTCTTATACATTAAACTTGGAAGAACTTGTCTTAGCCACATGACTTTCAAAGTGTGTTAGTTATGCATTGCTCTCATACTCTGAGCTTTTGCTACTGATGTCATTTTATTGGACTGGGGAGAAATTACTTGTAGTGGCTACATAATCCTCAGACTTGCTGACAGAATTTTACCACCATAATACATGTAAGTGAGGGGGAGTTCTCAATTTCCATTCATTGTCCTGATAAAGTAAAATCCTTTTGGTATTTTCTTTTTTTACTCAGATGGTAAAGGAAGTCAGCATTTTCTTTTATTTATATGTTCAATTTTACTTTCTTTCTTTCTTTTTTTTTTGTAGAGACAGAGTCTCACTTTGTCACCCTAGGTAGAGTGCCATGGCATCACAGCTCACAGCAACCTCAAACTCCTGGGCCCAAGAAATTCTCCTGCTTCAGCCTCTTGAGTAGTTGGGACCACAAGCACCCACCACAATGCCTGGCTATTTTTTTGTTGCAGTTTGGCCATGGCCAGGTTTGAATCCACCACCCTCGGTATACGGGGCCTGTGCCCTACCCATTGAGCCACAGGCACCACCCTCAACTTTACTTTCATTGACAAATATTGAAAGACTAAAGTAATACTGATGGTCTAAATAGAGTACTCAAAATTCCTATACTATTTATTTAACAAAAACTTGTGAGTGAAGAAAAGTTCCTGTACTAAAAATTAATGGATTTTTCATTTTTCTTGTCAAAGTAAACCACAGAGCATCATTTCAAGCTCTAAAAATTTAGTTTCAAAAAGGATGCACAATTCAACCCTCATAAACATAATGAAATTAATTGATCAGATATGCTACAGATCCTTCATAGTGGCAAGTGGTGTGATTATCAAATAGACTGACATAAAACACTTGACAGCTCTTTTCTTCTTATATGCTGTAATTAATCTTGAGATTATTTTGTAAATTTTCAAAATAAGTCAGTGAAACACACAGTTAACACATGGCGTGGTTCTATGACAAATAGATGTGATTTATGGCCCAGAGTGAGTTCATGCTGAAAGTAGCCTTGACTTTGATTAAATGACAGTGAATTTTTATATAGCATCTTCTAAGTGCTTAAAGAAATCCCATATTTGAGGCTGAGATGCATATACCATCACTCTGACTTTGTCTTTTCAGGAGCATGGATTCAATTGTTTTTGGTCAAATACTCTTTTGGGGTCTGATCTGTACAATCATAGGAATTGTGGCAGTTTTAAAATATGTGTGCAAATCTGAATACACATTTTACTCCTCAGTCCATGGAACATACTCCAAAATTGATCACGTCTTAGGCCATAAATCCAACTTAAGTACATTTAAAAGAATAGAAATTATTCCTTTCATATTTTCAGACCACCATGGAATAAAAGTGGTACTCAGTAACAACAGGAATCTACAGACCCATACAAAAACATGGAAGCCAAATAACCTTATGCTCAATGATACTTGGGTCAG
>CAUYQV010168741.1:0-12712 GCA_963574575.1 Galagoides demidoff
TGATTTCTTAGTAAAGGAGGATTTGCATTGGTCGTTGATGATTTCATTAGTATGGGGAGGACTTGGATTGGTACAGGTGAGGGGTGGGGGATTTCTTAACCGGGGCTAGAGGTGGTGTAGCCTAATTAGGTAGTTGAAGGAGAATACCTGAATTTCAGTAGAAACCTTTTGCCTCTTATGGGAGCTGTTCAAGGGACTGAAACTTATTGCCTATTATGGCAGCTGTCTGCCTAAGGTGTCTCAATCAACAGCTTAATGGCTATGTGGCAGGTATAGGGGAGGCAACAGGGAGTGGCCCTGCGGTTTAACAGAGCTTATGCAGTAAATGACAAAATGGCACTGGTCTGGCCCTTACATTTCCACTTCCCCTTGGACCTTCTCTAACACGCATTTACCTACCATGTAGCCCTTAGCAGAAGCTGTCCAGATGCAGTACAAGGTGCTGTGCTCCTTGTACTTCCCAGCCTACAGAACCATGAGCTAAATAAACCTCTTTTCTTTATAAATTCCTTGGTCTGAGGTATTCTCTTATACTAACACTAAACAGACAGAATCTCCCATTTTTCATTACTTCTCCACATAGCCACTATTAGACCAATTTTCAAACTTTGATCATTTTCCCCTGTACTTTGTCAATGTTTTCATATTATTTATCCTTATTAGTACAGGATGAGCATCCTTAATCCAAGAATCAGAAATCCAAAATGCTCAAAAGTCTGAAATCCTTTGAACACCAACATGACACCACAAATAAAAAAATTCCACACCATACCTCATGAGAAGAGTTGCAGTCAAATCACAGTCAAAACTTTTGCTTTCTGCAAAAAAAGTAATGTTAAAATTATTGTATGAATTTACCTTCAGTCTAAGGCATATATAAAACATAAATGGATTTCATGTTTAGGCTCAAGTCGTCCCCAAATATCTCATTACATATCAATATGGACAAATTTTCCAAAATCTGAAAAATTTCAAAAGTGGAAACACTTCCCAAGCATTTCAGACAAGGAATACTTAATCTGTATAATTATAGCATTTTTAAAAATCAATTCACATTGCTTCCAACTTAAGCTTTTTTCTATACCATGCTATCTAAACAACTATAAGTTTGATAGTCTTATCACTTTTTTTAAACATATAAAAAATTATAACTCTTACATGAAAATATAAACATTAAAATGAAAAGATGTTTATTCATGTTCTACCCAGTGTATTCACTAGAACTTAGCAAGCCTTCTTCATTCTCGTAGAGTTTTTTTAATGTGTCTGACTCCCCACTTAGATTGTGAACCAGTTTATGACAAACACTATTTTTAACTTGGTGCCTAATAAATTATTAAATGTTCTGAATTTCAGGTGGAGCCAGAGTTTTAGGAACCTTAAAATAAAAACCAAGGAATTTGATTCCTGTGGGAACTCTCATATCATAACAGAATAAAGGTTAGGAGACATTTGGAATGAAGAAACTGACTAGGAAACAATTCTGTTAGTCTAGAAAAGACACAAAAGTGAGAGGAAAATGAGAAAAGGGGTAAATACATATGTATATGTGTGTGTGTATATTCTGATCTGAACTGAACCGGGCAGGGAAAGAGTTTTAAAAGGGTCAGGAAAGGGAACCACATGTGATAGATAGTAAAGATAATTCTAGACATTGTTGAGTTAAAAGGAAAGAAAACGTGAAAGCATTTGAGACCATTCTGAAATGCTGGTTTTTGCAAATAAATTACTTAAGCTTAAAGGAACAACAGATTTGGTAGATACTAAAGAGTTAAGGAGGTAGGCAACAGTGAATGTGCTGAGTTTTGTTTTAGATGAGATTTATTGGGAGCTATTCCTAGTGTTTAGTCCACAACAGCATAAAGGAAATAGCTTTTTCTGAATCACTGTCAGGGAACTACAAAGAAATAAACATCACTAAGATGGCACAACAAGCGATCATGGTCTGATTTTTTTTTTTCTTGCAATGATGATTTTGAATTTCTTCTTTAGCATCATAAACTCTTGAATGAAATGCCAGTTTTGCTTTACTCCACTTTTGTTTATATCTCTAATCTATCCCAAATCTATGAGCAGCATATAATCTACGTATGTTGGCAATGCTTGTTAATGGAAGCCTCTGAAAATCTGGGGGTGTTTGTTATATGGTGTTATATGATTTCCCTATAGCAAAATCAGATGAATACACTAATTTTATGAAGGAAATACCAGTTATTTGAGAATGTATGTAAGAAAATGAAAAGAGTCACAGTTTACTCCAACATTTGGAAACTAGATGACTGGGAATGGAAGGGTTACCTCCACTATATACTCATGTGCTGCATAAACATACCTGTCTTTTTTCATTAATTCCCAGTGTATAGGTTTTTTTATTTTTCTGTAGCATGTATTTATAATAGTAAATAACATTATAGTATTTGGAGGGTTCTGAAGATTCTGTGGGTCACCTATCCTGCAGGAAATATAGTGAAAACGATAGCAGCATTCTAAGAAACAATAACAGCAGCAAACACTGGTTTACAAATCATCTCTTCACGAATACTAAGAAGAGTGTTAAAAAGGAGATTAATGTGCACAATGCAAGGGTACATTTCAAAACAACTAAGAGTAAATTATAAATGTCTTACCACAAAAAATAAGTAAGTGAGGTGATAGTCATGTTAATCAGTTTGATTTATGCTCACTTTGGCAGCACATATACTAAAATTGGAACAATACAGAGAAGATTAGCATGGCCCCTGCACAAGATTGACATGCAAATTCATGAAGCATTCCATCTTTTTGTGGAGGAAGTGGATCATTACCTGGGACCACACCCTCTCCCTAGACTTTATTCAAGGAGAAACAGGCAAATTTCAAGAACTGAGATTGAAGAAACAATAAAAACTCTTCCAACAACAACAACAAAAAAGCCCTCTGGTCCAGATGGCTTCATACCAGAATTCTATCAAACCTTCAAATAAGAGCTTATAGCCACCATACTACAGAAATTATTCCAAAAACTTGAGAAGGAAGGAATCTTCCCCCAACACATTCTATGAAGCAAACATCACCCTGATACCAAAACCAGGAAAAGGCCCAACTGAAATGGAGAATTTCAGACCAATTTCACTAACGAATATATGTGCAAAAAAATTTGATAAAATACTAGCCAATAGATTATAGCTACACATTAAAAAAATCATTCATCATGATCAAGTAGGTTTCATCCCAGGGCTGCAAGCCTGGTTTAACACATGCAAGTCCAACCTAATGTGCATACTGCAATGATACATTTCTATACTATTAAGAATAGAATATGAATGTTTTTGCCATAACGAGTAAGTAGGCAAGCAAGGAGACAGTTACAGCTATGTTAATCAGTTAGATGTAAGTATTCTACATTGTATATCCAATCAGCACATTGTACCTTATAAATGTATTTATGTACACAGTTACAATTTAATAAAGAATTAGAAAAAACATATGGAAGTCCATAAACATAATTCACCATATCAACAGAAACAAAAACAAAGACCATATGATCATCTCAGTAGATGCAGAAAAAGCATTTGATAATTCAGCATCCTTTTCTAATTAGAACACTCAAGAATTTAATAGGCCAGACACAGTGGCTCATACTTGTAATCCTAGCACTCTTGGAGGCCAAGGCAGGTAAGATTGCTTGAGCTCACGAGTTTGTGACCAGCCTTAGCAAAAAAGCAAGACCCCCATCTCTACTAAAAATTAAAAAAAAAAATGGAGGCAAGAGGTTCACTTGAGCCTAAGTTGGAGGTTGCTGTGAGCTATGATGCAACAGCACTCTACCCAAGACAACAGCTTGAGACTCTGTCTCAAAAAAGAAAAAAAATGAGGAGTGGCACATTTCTTAATCTAATCAAAGCCATCTACAACAAACCCATGGATAATATTATACTGAATGGAGTAAAACTGAAAGCTTGTCCACTTACAACTAGAACCAGACAAGGTTGTTCTCTATCTCCACTACTGTTCAACATAGTGCTGGAAAGTTCTAGCCAATATGATCAGGCAAGAGAAAGAAATACAAAGCATCCATATGTGAGGAGAGGAAGTCAAACTGTCACTCTTTCCTGATTATATGACCTTATATTCACAGAACCCCAAAGACTCAACCATAAGACTCCTAGAAGTGATCAAGCAATATAGTAATGACTCAGGCTATAAAATCAATGTCCACAAATCTGTAGCCTTTGTATATGCCAATAATAGCCAAGCTGAGACATAATTCAAGGACATAATTCCCTCTACAGTAGCTTCAAAAGAAAAATGAAATACCTAGGAATATACATAACAAAAGAGGTGAAGAACCTCTCCAAAGAAAATTATGAAAGCTTAAGAAAAGAAACAGCAGAAGATATTAACAAATGGAAAAACATACCATGCTCATGGCTGGGAAGAATCAACATTGTGAACATGTCTGTACTACCCCAAAGCAATCTACAGATTCAATGCAAACCCCATTGAATCATCATCATACTTTCAAGATTTGGAAAAAATAATTTTTCATTTTGTATGGAACTATAATAAACCCCATATAGCCAAGGCAATTCTTAATAATAAAAACAAAGCCAGGGGTATCACCCTACCAAATTTTTGGCTATATTACAAGGCCATCGTGATCAAAACAGCATGATATTGGCACAAAAATGGAGACATTGACATTTGGAACTGAATAGAAACCATGAGATGAAACTAACCTCTTACAACCACCTGATCTTTGATAAACCGAATAAGAACATACATTGGGGAAAAGAATCCCTATTCAAGAAATGGCACTGGGAGAAATGGATAACCACATGTAAAAGACTGAAAATGAACCCATACTTTTCACCACTTACAAAAATTGATTCAGGATGGATAAAAGATTAAATCTAAGTCATGAAACAATAAAAATCCTTGAAGAAAGGGTGGGGAAAACACTTGAAGATATCAGTCTGAAGGAAAGTTTTATGAAGAAGACTTCGTGGCAATTGCAACAACAACAAAAATAAACAAATGGGACTTAATTAAACTGAAAAGCTGTTGTACAGCTAAAGAAACAACAACCAAAACAAACAGACAACCTTCAGAATGTGAAAAGATATTTGCATATTATGAATCAGACAAAAGCTGGATAACTATGATGTACAGAGAACTCAAATTAATCAACAAATAAAGACCCAACAATCCCATATATCAGTGGGTAAGAGACATGAATGAGCCTTCTCTAAAGAAGACAGACAAACAGCTAACAATCATATGAAAAAGTGCTCATTGTCCCTAATCATCAGAAAAATGCAAATCAAAATCACCCTGAGATCTCACCTAACTCCAGTGTGAATGACCCGCTTCACAAAGTCTCAAAGCTACAGATGCTGGCATTGATGTGGAAAGAAGGGAACACTTTTAGATTGCTGGTGGGACTGCAAACTAATACAACCTTTTTGGAAGGAAGTATGGAGACTCCTCAAAGAACTCAAACTAGACCTCTCATTTGATCCTGCAATCCCATTACTAGGCATCTACTGAGAAGAAAAAGAATCCTTTTATCATAAGGACATTTACATTAGACGGTTTATCACAGCTCAATTTACAATTGCCAAAATGTGGAAACAGCCTAAATGCCCACCAACCAAGGAATGGATTAACAAGCTGTGGTATATATATACCATGGAATACTCTTCAGCCACTAAGAAAGATGAAGACTTTCCCTCTTTTGTGTTAATTTGGATAAAGGTGGAACACACTCTTCTTAGTCAAGCACCACAAGAATGGGGAAGTAAGAATTCAATGTACTCTCTCCTAATATGAAGGCAGTAGATGAGCTAATAAAAGTGGAGTAGGAGAAGGAGCAAATGGAGAGAGGGGAGGTGGGAGGAGGATGGGGACTCCCAGTGTATGGAACACCTGTTGGGGCCAGGACATAATTATAAGAGGGACTTTATCTAACAAATGCAATCAGCACAACCTAATTCTTTGTACCCTCAATGAATCCCAAACAATAAAATAATAATAATAAATCTATATGATTTAAGCATTCCACATCATATATCAAATTGTCACATTATACCCTGTAACTGGGTACAGTTATGATTTAACAAAAAATTAAATTTAAGAAAAAAAGGAGATAAAGAAGAAAAGCTTTTGTTGGTATTCTCCCTACCGGATGTTGAAACTTTCTTTACTTTTTTTAATGCCATTTGTCTGTAGCATTTAGACTGTGGTCAGGGAAGAGAGCGTCTCCTGTATTCTGAACAGAGCTAGAAAAAAGTATCATCATGATAGTTGGAAAAACACTGGCCAACATCACTGTTTGGAAGCTACCATGATATAAAGGACTGTATCTAAAATTAGTTGTTTGTAGATAATGACAGTCATTGATTTCTGATTCACTAAAAAGTGTATCACAAAATAAAGGAAAATTATGAGTAAAAAGTTGCTTAACTTCCTGCCCTCAAAAATTAGAATATAGGAAAATACTATTTAGTGGGAAAATTATATTTTATATAAATGTACAGAAGTATGTCTATTCCAGGTCAGCAGTTTTCTCACCAAGACTGTATGTTGTTGTTTCAATATAAATAATGTGATGATTTATTCCTTTCAACTAGTGGGATCATAGAGTTTCCCACAAAAGTCCTTACAGCTTTCTCAGTCACATATTTCCAGAGCACAGTTATAATAGTAAACATACCTGAAAGGGACAGAAAAACTGAGCCACAGCAAGTTAGGAAGGTCATTGATAAAAGCTTCCCCTGAAGCCTTTCTGGCTGATCCCATTCAGCAAATTTCCTCTTGTTCTTTTGACCCTGGGAAATTTGCATGTAATAATTTTTACTTGAAAGGTAGGAGTTACATTTGAAACAATATGAGACAATGCTCAAAGCAGCAAATATAAAATTGTTCTTTGCCTTGGCCTGCCCCAATTACTTCATTGCTATGACATATGACATCATAGTTAGTCCTCGGACTCGGGGGTGTTTCTAATGAGCTGGAGTTGGAAGGGTCCCATGGAATGCAGTGAAGCAAAAGGCCCACTGTTCTTTCAAATTCCAACATGCTATCAGGAGGGAAAACAAAGGGCTCTTCAACATCCAGACCTGTGAAGTATTAGATCAAAAGGTGGCAATAATGTGAAAGAGTAACCAGTTTCAGAGCATGGGAACAGGTAATTATCACCTGTTTCTATTGTATTATTACTTCTAATTCATTAATCACGTTACTAAATCATAAAAGTTTCAGTAATTAATGGTATTGAATTAGAATATGTTTCAAAATATTCTGTTAACTTGGTATATTATCCCATAGGATCCTTGCCAGACGATCCCTAGGTCAAAGGAAAAATTAATGCAAAGTTTTGGGTGCATATGTAATATTAGTGTAAATTTTTTTAAAAAAAGATTAAAGTTATACATAGGGAACAAATGAAAAGCAAAATGTTTACCCAGCACGTGAGTTATGTTCCTTTTTGCTCCTTGGCACAAAGGATGCTCTGAGGGTCAGCTACCTTCCCTAGGGCCCATGTGAGCTATTTACTATATACTCCATTCTGGGAATATATCTAATTATTATATTTAGCCAATTTATCACTGAGACAGCCCAGTGACTAACCCCAACAGAAATATAGCAAAGGTCATAGAAACCAACAGAAGCCTCTTCCACTTTTGAAGCCAAAAGTCATCAAAATGGATTGGAGTATCTGATTCCTGATTCTTCCACTGACCCACTCCCTCCTGCCCAGATGGCTTAGGCTTCTTGTACAGGCTTCTTGTCTTAGAACTAAATCTCCAAACACAGGACAGAGCTGCTCAACCTTCTTTCAGAGGACTGGGACAAAAAGAACTCTACATTACCTCTGGGGTCCTCCAAATTGCTTTATAAATGTTTTCTTGGGGAAGCCCAAGATGAAACCACAACTATAGAGGGAGAATTTAGTATAAGTATCAAAAAATGATAGAACAAATAGAAATATATAACTAGGAATATAAAAAATTTGAATCAAACAACAAACAGCTTAACATAGTGCATCTAGATAATGACCTTGATAACCAACAAATGGAATATACATTATTTTGCCATTTTATAATGGAAAATGTTCAAACACACATAAAAGTATAGAGAGCAGCATAGTGAAATTTCCAACTGTCCATTAATCATCTTCAACGGTTATTACTACAGGGTGGTCATAAAGTTCACATGCAATTTTAAATTGCACACTATTTTAAATCACACACACGCTTGATGGCCGCCCTGTATTATCCCATCCTCATTTTCTCTAGTTCTCTACTTCTCCTAGCCTCTCCGCTTTTCTCTTCCTCTTCCTTCCTTTTCCATCTCATGGAGTAATGGAATACGTACTTTTAAACTTCTTGTAGCAGAAGGATTGCAAAAGATGCCTCCCTTTCTTCTCACACCTGCAGGTACATTTTGTGCTTTCTCATGATACCTGCCAGTGCCCTCCCAGCTTGGGCAGTGCGGCCTGCTGAGCTCCTTGACTCTGAGCACAGATATGCAACCAATTTTAGCAGAAGTGCCAGAGAGTTGGAATTGTGTTTCTGCCTGCTGTGTTTCTTCTATCCCTGTCAGCCTGAGCTAGCTAACCAGAGGTTGATAGTCCCAGCCATCCTAACTGAAGCCAGCCTAGCTCAGCCAGTAGCCAGCCAGCTTCCAGACCAAGCAAATGAGCTTTGCCAAAATCGGCAGACCTTTACCTTCAGCCATCCTTGGACTGTGAGCAGTAAGTGCTTATTGTTTTATGCACCCGGGAGTTTGTAGTCATTTCATGGCATGACTTCACAGTATACATCTGACACAGATCCCCCCCAGGGATTAGACATGAAAATTATATATTTCTGGTCAAAATATAATAGAAAGTACACAAAAGACAATACCTCACATTTGTATACATAAAAATTTTAGGTAGAAGATGGACAGATAGATAATATTCATAACCAATCAAAACATTATCAGTAAGTATTAATATTGAAAGAAAAAGTGAAAATAGACCAAAGTAAAGGGTAGTAGCACCACCTTCTGAGCTCTGGGCTGTACAAAGGTGCTGGTGGTCTGAATTCAGCTCCTGCGGGGAAATGTGGCCCGGGCACACAAAAAGCCAGGGTCACTGTGTGAATTGGAAGGTTGATTCGGGGCTCCTGGAGAATGAACACGGGCTAAGAGAACTCACCCCCACCCCCACCCATGTATTTATGGTCAGCTGATTTTCAGTGAAGGTGAGAAGACAATTCAGCAGGGAAAAAAAAAAGTCTTTTCAGCAGTTGGCATTGGGACAAATGAATCTCCATCCAAACAAGAATGAAATTGGACTCCTGTCTCATACCATAGATAAACTTTTACTCAAATCCTATCAAAGACCTCAATGTAAAATCTAAAATGGGAAAACTCTTGAAAGGAAACATTGGTACAAATTGTCATGAGTTTATATTAGACAAGGCTTTCTTAATTATGACACTAAAATCAAAAGCAGCTAAAACAAAATAGATAAATTGAATTTCAAAGGATACCATCAAGACAGTAAAAAGACAACTCACATAATAACAGGCAATATTTTCAAATGTTATAACTGATGAAAGTGTGGTGTCCAAAGTAAAATATTGCTGAGTTATTGTTACAGCTCAACAATAAAAGACAACTCAATTTAAAAATGGGCAAAAGACTTAAATAGACATTTCTCCAAAGAAGATATAAAGAGGCCATGAGCACATAAAAAAAATCTTGTGGATTGTCTAGTCGTCTAGTCATTAAGAAATGCAAATCAAAACCACAACATGACACATCTTTATACCTACTAGGGTAGCCGTAACCACAAAGATAAATAATAACAAGTATTAGGACATGAAGAATTTAGAATCCTTATCCATTCATAAGTGGGAATGTCAAATGATATGGTCACTTTGGAAAATGCTTTGCCAGTTTCTTAAAATATTAAACAAATTTACCACATGAAGTAGCAATCTACTGCTAGGTATATACCCAAGAGAATTGAAAACATAGGTTCCCACAGAAACTATGAATGTTCATAGCAGCATTATTCAAAATTATCAAAAAGTGTAAGGAACTCACATGCCCATCAGCTGATGAATGGATAAACAAAATGTGGTGTAGCCATACAACGAAATATTGCTGAGCCATAAAAAAATGATATACTGGTTTATGCTATGACATGGATGACCTTGAAAATATTTTGCTAAGTAAAATTAGCATACACACACACACAGCCACATATTGCATGATTCCATTCATGTGAATTATCCAGGATAGGTGAATCCATAGAGAAAGAAAGTAAGTTAGTGGTTTCCAGATGTCGTGGAAGTGGGGGAATGGAGAAAGACTGCTAATGGCTGCATGATTTCCACCTGGGGTAAAGAAAATGTTCTAGAACCAGACAATGGTGTTGGCTGAACAACCCTGGGAATGTACTAAAGCCCACTGAAATAAAACACTGCTGAAAAAAACTTTAATGAGGTAAGTTTTATGTTACGTGAATTATACTTCAATAATAATACTAATTAATAATCAGTAAGGTACATGGGGGTAGCTTGAGAAGTTTCACCAGAAGGAGAGTATAAATGAAAAAGCCGAGTCAATATCCAAACAGGTAATCCATTCGAAGTTTCCACGTCAAAGAAGTATAGGAGACAGTAAAAGCATGTTAAAGTGTGGAAGAGGATTAATTCATGAGCATATCTTGATGACATGGCAAAAAAATGGAATAATCTTAAAGCTGTCAGAGAAACTATATACTACTTAAAAAAGAAAGACAAGGACACTAAGTGCAACTTCTTGAAGCTGCTTAGGAAACAACGAAGCATTATCATTAATTCATTCAGGAAAAATGACTTTTAATTAGAATTTTCCATCTAGCTAAGCCATGACTTGAGAGTGAGGTTCAAAATAATTGCGTTTGTCTATTAGTAAGCTCCTAAAAGTTAAGACATACACAGAATATATTATTTGGCCACACTGTGATATAACTGCAGATTCCCAATGAAGATAGCTTTTTAAGAAAAACACTTCAAAAATTAATTTTAAATCAGTATTTTTATTAACAAGGAAATCAGAACTGAAATTATACTTTATTCATAAGGAATGACAAAAAGTAGAAGGGATCAAAAATGTTACTTTTAATTGTTTGTTTCCCTTTCTCCTATAAATATTCCTCACATAACTCAAGATAATTATATCCACCTCTCATAATCTCTATTTCTTATCTATATTATTGTTCTGTTCATTCCTATTTTCATTCTGTAGTTCTATTTCTACTCAATACTTCTTCATCTCTTTATGTATCAACTTTCTGCCGTATTTCTATTACTATCCTGTCATCTATGTCTCTTCTCTATTCCTCTTTCTGTTCTGGATTTCTGTGTGTGTTCTAGGTCACTTCTATTTTCTCCTGCAACAGCTTTACATACCACATATCAGTGCTCAGATACATACCAAACATCTCTTCTCCTCCTAGGACTGTTCTTGTTGCTGTTGAGTTCTTCTTTTGCTTGCCCTAAATGCACCCTCCCCAACCCCTTTGCCCCCTGAGGTTCTCTCCTGTCTCTGCTATCTCAGCCCATTCCCAGTCTAGTCACACTGCCACTCTTCCCTTGCCAGTTTACTCTGCTCTGGTCACCCATGCCCCCCTGTAGCCAGGCCTCTTATGTATATCCTGTACCCCTCAAGCTCAGACTGCTGCTCCTGCTCTAGGCTATTGTCCAAAGCTCCACATGGACCACTGTTCACCCTAGAACCTTCATTGCTACTGCCCCTGTGGGGCTACCAACGTTCACCTCTTACTCCTGTTCCTTGAGTTCTCATCCCACAAAGAGGTCCTTTAACATTTACGTTATTTTCCTGAACACTCCTCTTCACTCTCGTGTGTACCTTGTCAGGATGACCACCCTGCCATCAAGCCAGTCACCATACTGGGTAATTTCTCCCTGCTCATCCTCAGACTCCCTTAATAGGTCTGGTTAATTCTGTCACAATGGGGAAAGAAATGATCTCTAATGAGAGGCCGAGAAAAGGGTCTTGCAACAGGTGGCATCTGATTCCTTTCAAAAAGTAAATGGTTGCAGATTAGGTGATATAATGAGTGGGCCTTGGATTTGTAAAAATTCACCAACCTATGCACAGAATGATTTATGCACTTTTCTATATATATTTATTTTTTATTTTATTTATTTATTTTTTGAGATGGAGCCTCAAGCTATCCCCCTGGGTAGAGTGCCATGGCATCACAGCTCATAGCAACCTCCAACTCCTGGGCTCAAGCAAGTCTCCTGCCTCTGCCTCCCAAGTAGCTGGCACCACAGGTGCCCGCCACAACGCCCGGCCATTTTTTGGTTGCAGCCATCATTGTTGTTTGGTGGGCCTGGGCTGGGGATTCGAACCCGCCACCTTAGGTGTACGTGGCTGGCGCCTTAGCCGATTGAGCCACAGGCACCGAGCCTCTATATATATTTATATGCTACTTAAGTAAAATAATTATCTTAATAGATAGTTTTAAAGCAATTATAATTTTTAAGTTTAAAATAATAAGTAAAATAGAATGGAAAGATTGGCTAAAAAATAAAGAGTTAACTTATCCATAAACAAACAAAAAAACCCTTATAGTGATTCTGCTGGGGCAGGGAGCAGATAATGTCTGACCATAACTGTTTTTCTTCTTCCTACGTTTCCAAATTTTCTATATTTCCTGTAA